>CAUYLG010008768.1:0-133211 GCA_963573385.1 Cacajao melanocephalus
TAAAATATTGGTTGGCTGCTTGTTTGTTATTTTCATCCTTTATTCCTTCCTGTCTCCATTGTTAAGCACAATTATTGGCATAAAAGAGGTTTTTAATACCGATTTTTAGACTGCATTCTAGCCTGGGCAATAGAACAAGAAGCCCATTCTCTCTCCCTCTTTCGCTTCCTCTTTCTTTCTCTCTTACATTCTTTTTTTTCTTTCTTTCACTCTCCCTTTCTTTCCTCTCTTTTTATTTCAAAAAAAAAAAAAAAGAAAGAAAGTGCAGAATATATACATGCTGGAATATTATACAGCCTTAAAAAAAAGAAGGAAATTCTGTCACTTGTAATAACATAGACAAAATTGAAGGACATTATGCTAAGTGAAATAAGTCAGGAAGAGAAAGAAATAGTATATGATCTCACTTATATGTAGAATCTAAAAAAGTTAATCTCAGAAACAATAAAAAGCTGGTTACAACAGGCTAGGAAGAGATAAATGGGGAAAGGGAAGATGTTGATCAAATAGTACTGAGTCTCAGTTAGACCAGAGGAATATGTTTTAGTGATCTATTGCATGGCACGGTGACCATAATCAGTAATAATGTGGATTTCAAAATAGCTTAGATTTCTAACATTTTCACCACAAAAAAACCGATACACCGAAGTGATGGATATATTAGCTTGATTGAATCTTTCTACAATGTATATACACAGATGAAAACATCACATTGTATCCCATAAATGTACACAATTATTTCCTGTCAATTAAAAATAAATGAGAAAAAAGGGGACATGTTATACCTGTTCAAGCATATAAGCTGACCTTGCTACTTACATATTATCAAAATTCCAACTTAAATTTATTATTACTCTAGTTTTAATGGTTTCATAAATACAAAAGTTGCTAGATAAGCAATACCAACATACCTAAATATGCAAGGATGTTCAATTAAAATTTTATTTATAGAATCATAAAATCAATCAGTAAAACAACTCATTTGAACTCCAACCCAAATAAGTTCTTATTAATAAAATACCTGTATTGAAAGTAATATACTGTAAGAACTCTACCTTAAACTGACCACTGGGATGAATTGCAATGTCATAAAATATGAGCCAAAATGCTCATTCAATAATTTTAATTACATCATAATTAAGTCCAGAACTATGCTTTTGCATAAGGTTGAAGAAGAACACAACTGATGAGAGAAAACTGCTTTCTAAAGCATCACTTACTGCAATAAGTTACTTTATGCGGTAACCAACATCACAAGACTGCAAATACTGAATTATTACGGTATTTCTAAGTAGCATTTATTGCTATATTCTGATAGGAGTGAAATTTTAGACTAAAATAATAGCCAGGAGTGGTGACACATGCCTATATAATTCCAGCTACTCAGGAAGCTGAGGCAGGAGAATCACTTGAACCCAGGAGGCGGTAGTTGCAGTGAGCCAAAATCACACGATTGCACTTGAGCCTGGGCAACAAGAGTGAAATTCCATCTCAAACAAAAAAAAGGACCAAAATAAGAGATAAGAGATTGCTGAACTTCACGTACTCACACTAAAAAATAAAAAATAAAAAATAAAAATAAAAACATTTGAAACAAGAATTAGACTCAAATTTTACCTATTCCTACCAAACCTCTGAGCTGACTCACCTTAAAGATGTGCAATGCTTACCTGTCTTGCAGTCATCGTTAGGACTAAATAAATACAGGAAAACAACAAAGCTCCAGTAGGTACTTGGTAAATAGCAGCTGTTAGATGTAGCCAGAATTCTTCATTAAAACTTTTTTTCAGTCTTTCTGATAATCATTCCATACAATATAGGGTAGAATACTGTATTTTCCTCTAAAGATCAGATTTTACAATACTTTAATAGTAGAGCTGAATTGATTATTGTGCATGAAGGGCACAGAATTCTCCAGGATATTACTTTTACTATATCTTATTCCTTCCTGAACCATTTGTAAATAATCCCAAAGAGTTTCTATAAGCCTGTTACCAACTGAAAATTACTCAGATGTCTATAGGAACAATCTTTAAGAACTCTGAGATTACAGGTTTCCTGAAACTTCAAGACCCTAGCCGTTCAGCATACTGTAAATTTTCTATAATGTAAGGGTCTTTTTGTGTGCTTTTTTGTTTTGTTTTGCTTTGTTTTTTTACTCTATAGAATCCCTCTGGTCACATAATATTTTCTAATAAAAAATTTGGCAATGTCACATATACTAGAACACTAAAAAGAAAAAAAAAATGCTTGACTAATGAGCATTACTGTCCTTAACTATCTCAGTAGAAAAAGAAGGCAGTACTTGATATTACATATATCAAGTACACATATAGGAACACATAAGTACTCACCTGAACATTGTTAAATACAAAGTAATAAAGCATACTTTCAAATAAGCAACTAGAAATCATACTAGTCTTCAGCTTTAATGAAGTGGTTAGAAAAGTTTATTTTGTGCTTAGGATATTTTTCTAAGGCATCACAAGTTACACATCCAAACTCTTCAATGGTATAATATTTTATATTCTAAAGGAGAGGCCTTTAAAGAAAACTTGTATATTATGATACTGTAAGTCTAATGGATTCACATAGCAACAGAGCCTAGAAAGAAGGGGACATTAGAGAAATTTTCTACTACATCATGGTCAGTTGATTCATTGTATTTATGGTTTTCCCCCTTCTTGTAAGGTGAAAACTATATATTCCAGCTCTTTAAGGAGTAAAAATACACTAAATGTTCCATCCTGTTGATTTCTACCTGTGAAATTCCACACAATATTAGCAGTCAGGAAAGAACAGGAGAATATGAAGTCTGTCTTTTAAAAAATATTAAAATGTTATGATTTTAAAACATCAAGCATTACAGACTATAAAATCAATTAAGAACTTTCTGTATATCAGGACAAAGATACATTTAAGACATATACAAGAAGATGCTTTTTCCTGAGTAGAATGCAAACTTTGTTTTATATTAAGTTTCCGTTAATTTTCAAAATGTAAAATACCAAGGTTTTTCCACATCAGACAAAAATCAGGAATGTTCACCTTCACATCCAAAAAGAAAAAGAAAAAAAAAAAACAATTTCAAGTAGCAGTTCAGCAAGAATAATGTAAAATCTGAAAAGAGTGGCCAAAATTTTACATTATCAACAGACAGCTCAATTTGATGGATCTCTCAGTAAACTTCAGTTTGAACAACAAAAAAATACTGTTTACTAAAACATAAAAAATATTTCCAAGAAATTATCATCCAATTTGAAAAATAAAAAATGTAACCCAAAGTAAATAAGAAAAATACAAGAGAAAATCAACCTCTATTGGAATCAAGAGAATATCATGGACTTAAAAACTTCCTAAATCAGTAGCATATCTTGTATTACCACGTGTAGAAAACTGTAATTAATTAATGTAAGGTAGTTTTTATTAGTTGCATACCCTAAAAATACAAGGAAATTTTGGAATATATCTCTAAAAAAAAAAAACCACGGAATTATCACTGAAATACACATTTCTTGAGACAATGGGCAAAGTTCCCATTTATGGGAAATATCTTTTTTTCACACAGTGAAACCAAGAAAAATTATATCAAATGAGAAATATTTTTCTCTACAATAATCTTAAATACCTTAATAATGCAATACTTGGGAAATGTAAATTTTCAAAACTCAGACTTGAAACAGGTTATTATTAAACAAATATACATAAATCTTATTGCTTGGCACGACTTTTCAAAAATTAGAGAACTATTTAAAACACCATACTGTGCTTAAATCATATTTCAAACTTGTATAACTAGTGCTTTTATGTTCTGAATGTAGACTCAATTTAAAAACAATCTAGATTGAACCCTGCAATATACAAGCAAGTCACAGTTCACTTCAAACCAAATGAAATGTTTAATCTTCTGTTTTTATCAAAATCATAATAGTAAGATAACTATAAAATTCAGTTAGGATTTATCTGTGGCCAACGATGGACCTAGAGAGCGTTGCCTTATTGCATTTTGTGGAAAGTCTTTGTTTGTTCCTTCTTTACATTCAGCTTCTTCTTCTGAAACATCTTCTTCATCCGCCTCTTGTTCCTCCTCCACTTTTTTCAAAGGTTGCACAGATTCTGATAATTTTTCTTAAAGACAAAGACCAAAAATGTATTTTTGTTGACATATTAGATTTGCTTTAGAGTAAAATCAAGATACAATGACTTATATGCCCAAAAACTGCTTTGGCAATTATTTAACTTTTTTGGATTTCCCAAAAGGAAGAAGTTATTCAAGACAAGACCAAAAAAACCGTGATATTATAAAAAAAAAAATTAGTTTGAGCCATCTTAGTTATCAAAGTCATTCTAATTACCCACCCATTTATAAACTGAACTGAATTTAATGAATCAGCACTAATGCTGTGAATATGGAAGTTGTAAGAAAATATATAGCATTAAAAAGAACTGGTTGGTCCAATGGTAGTAGGTTATTAGAACTTACTAATATTACTGTCACTAATGGTGATAAACCACCTCCACTGCCAAATTTGACTGGCTTAAAAAAAAACTATCACATATTAATTTGCTATTAATCTTCTGGTCTACAAGTATACTAAAACTTCAACAGTATCTTTGTTTCAGTTCCCAGAGGAACAGAAATTACACATTTACAGTTAAAGGTTGTATTTCTGTCCATATCTTTTTCTGGTCTTACAAATGCGCTTCCCCTTACCTATCCCCCATATATGTTATTTTACTATGTTATAGTTACAATAAAATGTACAAATCTGAAGTGTACATTTCAATGAGTAAGTATATATACACATACACATCCTTTCTATGTTTTACAGGGCCAGTTGCTAGTTAATTTAAGCCTAGAGCACACCATGGTGAGACACAGGAGACAGAATTGGGTCTAAGAGCTTTACTCTGTTCAATGATCTCAGACTGCCCCCGATTCTAGGCAATCCAGAATCGTGGGGCTGGGGAAGGGGGACCCGCAAGGAAGGATTGGGTTAATAAGGCAGAACAAATCATCAGAAAAAATTACCAGTAGTGAACAATCTATTGTTTGGTCTACCTGACATCCATCTTTCTGTTGGGCTAACAGCCCCTTCCCTATGCCACACACTATGTGGTCCTGGTGAATACTAGTTTACAGCAGTGGTTCTCTACCAAGGATGAGTTTGCCCCCTCCACAAGGAACACTTAACAATGTCTAGAGATATTTTTGCTTTTCACGCCTGAGAAGGGCAATGATACTGGCAAGTAGGAGAATGCTATTAAATATTCAACAGTGTATAAAAGGCAGTCCATCACAACTAAAAATTATATGGCCAAAAACGTCAATAATGTCGAGGCTGAGAAACCCTGGTTTCCAAGAAGTGAGACCTTTACACAGTGCAATGCACCAGAATTTCTCCAAAAAATAGGTGGGTGTAGAAAAAAATGAATTTCCTTCTTATTCTTAGATTGTGACTATGGATTTCTAAAACCACCTTATTCTAGTGACTGAAAAGAACTAAGCTGATACAGATGTCCTTGTGGGCAGATAAAAAAGTATGAAAAAAGAAAAATTCTAAAAAGCGCCCAGCTGAGAATTGAACAAGGAAGGTACGGAAAACTGAGTAAGTCAGAAACACAAAGCATCTTAACAACATCATTTGAGCCTTAAAGATCCAGTCACCCTGACCTCAGACTTCTTCACTACATAATCAATAAATTCCAATTCTGCTTAACAGTAGATTGAACTGGGTTTCTTTAGCAACCCTAGCAACTCAAAATGAAGACAAGCACACATACTGGAAAACAACTCAAATCATGCGTTCTTCTACAGAAGGGGCATGGCAATCTCACTTAAGTCTGGATTAATATTCGTTGCATTACTAAAGAAAAATAAATGATATAATCATATGCACAGTGATTACTTACTGAATGCTTATTATGTGTTACCAAGATAATGTGAGAATTTCATACCTATCTTCAAAGTGTCATAATGATTCAATGGAGCAACGTGAAATTATTTCCATTTCACAAAGGAGGACACATGCTCAGAGTGTAGGAAATGTCTATCATACTGCTTTGCTATTAAGTGGTAGAGCTGGGATGCCCAGTCAGATCCCTCTGGCTCAGAGACCATGCTTGCCTTCTTTTTGAATAAAAAAACTCTTTATGCCTTTCAATCCCTCCAAATTAACAGATATTTAAAGGTAAAGACTTCTTTAGTGACTCTTACTGTGGATCGTAATAGAGAACAGTAAAACTTGAGTAGCTTGACATAAATTAGCCAAGTCATTTTAAAAATTTCATTTCCAAGGAATGAATTCCCTTGTAACTTCCTGAAAGAGGTAGAGTATTATCTCTGTCATTTCCTTAGGTTCAACTCTTCTAAAGTTTCTAAAATTGTGCCTATTACACTACCTTATCTTTCTTGTTTGAGAACACTTATCTATTTGTGTACACCACTTATGTATTCCACAGTATTGCACAGAAAGGATTCTAGAGGATTCAGTATTCTTTTAAAAAGTTTGTATGGTCAACACAAAAAGACAAGTTATTTCATGCACAGGGGCCTATAGATTTTCCTATTGGTAATCACTTTCTCTAAGACAGGGGTTCTCAAATAGTGGTCCTCAGACCAGCAACATCTACTTCACTTGGGGATTATTAGAAATGGAAATTCTTGGCCCCAACACAGAACTTCTGAGTCCAAAACCCAGGGTGGAGAATCAGCAATCTATTCCAACAAGTTCTCCAGCCAAGTCTCACTCTCAAGTTTGCTCTAAGTGGTAAGACGACGCAGACTCCAACACCTACATCCTCAGAGAAATCAATCTATGCAGACTCCCAAAGTAAACTCTTGGGAGATGAGAGGACGATGTGGCAACAGTGTCCATAATGATTCAGCCTGCATATTACATGAGTTAGAATGTACTTTGGTACATTTATGGGATCCAATGCCAGTTGCACACTGATCACCCTACAGATTTTCTGACAACTATATGATTTATGTGAGGGTGAAGACAGAATATAAGAAAACCAAACATAATACAGATGCTCCTTGACTTATGATGGGGTATGCCCTGATAAATCATTTCAAAAATATCACAAGTCAAAAAGGCATTTAATATACCTAAACTACCTTTACATAAGTTGAAATACATTAATACACCTAACCTAACCTAATCTGCCCAGCATCACAAAAGTACTATATAGTTCTGCATACCAGTAGCCCGGAATTGGTCAAAATTCAAAATTTAAGGTACAGTTTCTAGTGAATGCATATTCCTTTTACACCATCATAAAGTTAATTTTAAGCTGAATGACTGTAGGTCAGGGACCATCTGTATAGCTATTTTTATGTAGTATCTTTTTATCTACTAAATTAAATCTTACATTTTATTCACAATTTAAAAGTTGGTGAATAAACATTTTATATTAATTTCACTTCAAAAACCTTAAACCTAACAATACATTTGTCATTCAAGTAATCTGTGCTTATGTTTTTTTCTATACATCAGTGGCCCTTGTTGGATAAAATTATTTCATCCCCTGTGCATGTCCTTTTTAGTATCAATGCAACCATCTAACAAATGAAATGATGACCTACCAGTTTTAAGAGGACAAGGTACACTATAAATGTAATCTCCATAGACTTCATTTCAGAAATTTTGATCTCAATAAGCCCTAAGTTAAGAAAGACATCATAAATGAAGGAATACCAGGCCACAAGTCTGATTTAGTCAAAGACTAAGCTTTGTCACTTCTGTGTGACTGTGAACCTTAGTTTCCTCAAGTACAAAATGGGAGCAGTATCACCTATGCACTCTACTACAGAGCTGCTGAAAAGCAAACAGGGTAACAGATACGTAAAAATTCTTTAAGAACTGCAAATATAAAGGCTTCCATTAACACTACAATTACAAGATTGTTAAATGCTTGTAATAAATTGTTCCATAGTACAGTTCAGTGTCAATAACATCCTAAATCAACTATAGGGATTGCTTTTCCCGATATCCTACCACAAAAAAACTTATAATTGGCTGGCATTCAAAGAATAACCTTCAAATGTGGTGGCCACTATACTAATGAATGACTTCAAGAGTAGAATATATTCCACTTATAAATTGACACCGAATAAATAGTATTAAATAGCTACATGCTATATGCAATGTTAAAATTCTCCATAGGAGTCAAGAAAATAACAATGTTCCAAAATCCACTGGACTACATTCTTACATGAAATATACATCTCCTCTACCTCCCCTTATGCCATAGCTGATAAAGACCAACAATCTACTATTAGGATTCTAAGCTGGAAGAGCAACCTGTGAAATGTGTGACTATGATTACAGAAATGAACAGGGCTATAGTAAATTAAAAAATAAACACTTTAAAATATACTTACTTGAAGGGTATGGCTGTGGTCTGCGCCTTTTTGAAGGACAAAGGCAATCTGCCACAAATATCATACACTGTAAAAATAAACATTATAAGAAATCTGAATGTAGAATATATGTCACAGCTAATGTAACTATTTTAAATTATCACATTTTAAAATATCTTTCTTCCAACCACTCCAAAAATGAAATACTTACAAGTCCTAACAACAGTCCAGAAAGCAGAGTTGCTAAAGCAAAAACAGTATATGATCCCCACACTGGCAATCCAAGGTCTTCAATAAAGTAGTTATGGCAAGTCTAAAACCAAAAGGAAAAAAACACTAAAAATTTGTTCATTTTTGTTAAAATGACAGCAGTAAAAATGTTTAAGATAAAAATATTTTAGTCCATACCCTGATCCACATAGATAGCTGAAAGAGTGCCGACATACTACTCATCCTGAAAATAAAAGAGATGATTAAAAAACTGAATAACATACACAGCTTTGTCTATATATCCTATTTTCCACTCTGTAATTTCTTCAACATGACAGATTTTATTGCTGTTAATCAAGACTAGTGATACACCACTAATTTCATGCCTGTAATAAGGCTTGTTCATGAAAACTAAGTTTCTAAATTTTTACTACCATGTGACATCCTCATAAATAAAAATACTTGACAATAATTTTTCCTTTTCTCTTACTGTTTTGACAGCAACATTTTGTCTTTCATCTGATGATTTCTCCAATACACTGAGTAAAGAGTTACGAGTTCCACGAAACCAGTTGGAAAACTTAACTCTTATTCACCCTTAAAAGCCTTCAAAGCATGACCAAAGGGAGGTTCAGGGAAGGACTGGAAACAGTTGTCAAGCCGATTCTTCCCACTTAAGAACTATTCCTCTTTTTTATTGAAATTAATTGAAATTTACAAGAGCATTAGTTTGACAACTTTTAATGATATATAAAATAATTACATAGGAAATAAATGCTAAGTCATCATATAAGTAAAAATCAGTATTTTACATAATTAAATCCAGGTAATTCAGATGGGCAGTTTTAAAAAGGCATGCTTCAGAAATAAGAAGGGTCTATGAGTTCCCAACTGTGGCTGCTTCAAAGCAGACTTACAAGCAACTACTTTCTTCTACTGGAGAAGGACAAGATTCACTTATGAGATGAGATTTCAGAGAACAAAAATCAGTTATATTTTCAGTTCAACATAGAAAGGTTATTTTAATCATGTTTAAAGCCTTCTGTTTTTTAAAAGCCAAGTGAGAAGAGAAACAAGGAACTGAAATATAAAGCACTATATAGCCTCATTGTAGTCTGCAGTAATTTATTTCAGGAACAGTAGGTTCCAAAATTGGGTTGGGCATGGTAGTTCAATAGGTGACTGTTGACAGGGCTGATCGAATCTAGAGCATTTCTCTCTTACATGATTACTGTCCCAGCTCCTTATCTTCCAATGGTAAATGTGGTGAGAGGACGAGAAGAGACAGCTTGGCCACACAGGATCAGTCCCTGGTGACCTCAGCAAAACTCACGATTCCCAGTGGTCTCTCAAATGACCAGTGAGGCCTGGTACCCCAACAGCAAAGCAGAAAGCATACTTGCTATTTCCAATCCTTATCACTCCATAGCCACTTGCTAAGAGGAAATTCGTTTACCCTCTAGGTATCTATAAAGCTCAGTGGTTAGGCATGCTATTACAGTCACTGTTTATACACACTATTCATATAAGAAGTTATCAGACAGGTGGAATAACCAACCAAACATAATTCAATTACTTTACATCAAGAGTTGAAGTTTGCAATTTAGTTGACATCAGCAGTTTCTGACAGTCTCTGTGGAGACAGAACATTAAAAAAAAAAACTGAAGTCTGGAGGTAGCATGAGTACAAGTTTGGGCCCACTCATTCCAATTATTATACAAGAGTGACAGCTTTACCCATTACACTGTGAACACTCTTGGGGCATTTTGTTTTTGATGATACAAATGATCAAATCTACCAAGTGAAAATATTCCTGAAAAGGTATACAACAGACTTCTACAAAATGCCTTCTGTAACTCAAAAAACATGAAAATATGTTTGACTTAGGTCAAGCTAAAAAGATCAAACATGTAATAAATGTGGATATACCTTAAGAGCTCAAGAAACAAATTGAGTATAAGTATTTTATTTAGATAAAATATAATTATCTGTTCCAATTAATTATGAAATGGGTAAGAGACAAAGCCTTCATACTTACAGAACAGAACCTGGGCCAAACCATGATGAAACGGGCTCAATATTCTTCCATTCTTTATCACTTATAAAGTTTATGAAGTCCTTCTTAGTCCTTGGACCCTGATAGCGCCTAAATTCACCATCTTTACAACTAAAGAGAATCAGAATTAAATATTATCCAGCACTGAGAAATAATTTAATATTTATTTTGATGTTTTTCCACCTCATTTTACAGTCAATTCTAACATTCAAAAGCATGAGCAATGTACGAGTATTAATAGCAAATGATACTATTTACCTACTCATGACAATTAGCCCTTAATTTAATTAAACAATGAGGTTATTTTTTAAATCACAGGCCTTAAAATGTTGTTACTGTTATTCTTCCAAATAATAAAACTATGAAATATAGTTAAGTAGATAAATCTCAGAAAGGTACTTTTAAGCCTTATGTGTAATACACATATTAAAAGAATTATATAAAAATTATTAGAATAGTGCTTGGCACACAGTAATTATTAACCGTTGTTAAGCTATAACTTAAATTTTTAAGGTATTTTCCTAGTACTTTTGGCCATAATAGCATCACCTCAGCCACCCTGCTTTAAATCACTGGAGGCATCTGGTACGTTGCTTCCCTTCCTCTCATTTCAGTGACTATTTACAGTCAGCTTTGCAGACTTCCTTAGATCCACCTCCTCCTTCCCACTCCCAACATAGAAAGTCCTGTCAGAGTCATACATGTTCTCTTGGTTCCCATATCTTTAAGTGCAAAACCTCAACAGCTCCCTACTAGGGACTTGTTAAGCAGGGTTAAGGGACCCTTTATCCACCCAGAGGAAAAGACCGCAAGGAAGTCCCCCACCCCAAAACACAAAGCTTTTGTGAAGTGTCATTGGAGCTATTCTTTGAAGCATAGGGAGGATTTCAACAGGCAGAAAATAGAAGAAAGGACATGGTAAACAATTTTGACTAAAAGAAAAAGGGCAGAAAATTCCAAGTAAGATCAGGGGGCACTAGGAAGTGAAAAGGCAAGGAGAGACTGAAAGGGCATGTGGGGAAAAGAATTGACTGAAAAGGGCAGGACAGAAGCACTTATGGAGACAGAGAACAGAAATTTAAATAGATGTAAAGGGAGTAGGGGTAAATTTTAAAAACATGAAAAAAAAAAAGGGCAAAGAAAAGCAAGATACAAACACCAAGAATTGTCAACTTATTTTCAGTACCTGCTGGTATTTAACCCACCAGTTACATGATGTTAGAGTACAGAGCAGGTACACAGGCTTGAGAGTTCATACCTCCAATTGAGAAGATAAAGCCAAACTAATAGACCTGATGCTGAAGACTACATAACCTTGCTCATTCTGATTTAATATTCAACTGTCACCTACTAAGCTATCCAAGGCTGTACAATAGCACTTTCTTAGCTACTTTTTGGACATATCATGTTCCTGTTAATGACTGTTCATAAGACTGTCCTCAGAACAAAATGCTTACCCTGTACTTGTAAAATTCCACTTCCAAGGTTTCATTTAAACCTCATATTCGCTAGGAACCACTCTAGGTAACAGTGATTTCTCCTTTACCCAATTTCCTACAGGACTCACCACTACTTTGGACTCATAATCACTTATCACACCATTTCACAAGAACATCAATTTCTAAAACAACTGTAAATCTTTGAGAACAGAGACTGTTTCACATATCACTCAACTACCTAAAGGCACCTAGGATAACACTAAGCAAAACAAGCCCTCTAAAATACCTGCTGAATATAATGAGATTACCTCAGCTCTTCAAACAGGATCCAAGCCAGAGGCCTACTACTTCTGATTACACTATAATGCATCCTTCTCCACACTTGAGAACCTTCAAATACTTACTGATAAATAGTAGGAAGAGCAGTTATGATAAACCGTCCACTCAGTCCTACAAATAAAGAACACACAGAAGGTTTTACATGGGCCAATCACTGACTACTTAGAAGTTGACTTTGAATTATTTAAATAGGTACCAACAGGAAAGAATATGCAATTATACCTAATAGTTGAGCTTTGTAATACATAATTTAAAAATGAATTATGTACGTAGAGCAACTTTAAAAAACACAATACTGCACATTATCTCAGTTAAAAAGGATGCAGAAATAGAGTACTAAATACATTTTTAAATAAATAAAAACACTTCATCATTTATACCACTGTCTAAGACTACTAGTAATTAGTCACGGGCAAGCACAAGATAATAGGGTCTTAGATCTAAAATCAAATGAAATTGCACTTGACATTCAACAAACAAAGGTAGTTTATGGTGTTGCTACAAATGGAAAATACTATGACTCTTTCACAAGACAGGCAAAAACAACAGCAGCGAACATTTATTATTAGCCATGCGTCAAGCACGGATAGAACAGAGACTTGACCTGTCTGTGCCTCGGTTTTCTTATCTGTAAAATGCAGACATTACATATTTCATGGGGTTGTGTAAAGATTAAATAATAAACACAAGATACTCAGAAGAGTGCTATAGTAGGCGAGCACTCAATAAATATAACTTATTATTACCATTTGGGATGGGGCAGCCAAAAATCCAAGGGTAGTGTGACTATCGGGAATGGTAAGATGAGGATGATCTGAGAAAGAAGCCTCCTTAAGGGCAGGACCTGCCACTTGTTCAGGGACCAAGTCAGGAATGCACCTGATCTCACAACTACAAGGGTTTTGTATTTAGGAGCCTACATCCTCAAATCATAGGTTCTAAATTTAAAACTCAACTTCAGAGATTCAAGGAATCTTCGTTTGTCAGGGAATATGACCTTGACTCTACAAAATCACTCAACCACGTGCTCCTTATTCTGAAGCTTGGTGTGGATGCAAATGTGGCTTAGCCAATGTTCACCTGAACCACAGTGTTCTACAACTTCTCAAAGGCATCTCATGCACTAGTCGGGGGCCTGAGATACAAGGAACAACAAATCAGAGGCAGTTATGTGGGCAAGAATGAAGAGAGGGTAATGTCTTCAAGAACACTTAAAGCAATACATTCAAGGAATGAGGTGTATACACAACCAGGGAACCTCCATTTTGCAGACATTGCACACTAAGCCCCAGGGAGGTGGACCAGTCAGGTTAACTAGCTGCAGACTGTTAGGTTTTCAAAACCTAATAAAAGGTAGTTAAGGAACACCATGTAATATAGAAAATAGGATACACATTTCAACCCAAACAGTGAAGAAGCAAAACTAACCAAAAAACTGACAGTACCTGGCTGCTCTGTGACATCTACTTTCGCAACATTAACTTCAAGATCTTCTCCCCATTCAGCAAAACTTTCCCATTCTGGTTGAAGATTTTGACAAGCAGGGCACCACGGGGCATAACTAAGAAATACAGATTTTAAAAAAAAGAGTTAAGCACTTTAGTATGACCATTTATCTTGGGATAAAAAATTTTAATGTATAATTTATAATGAGTATTTTATATAAAAATACTGACAGTGGCAAAGTGGTTAATTTTATGCAGATGAAAAAGTTTCAAGTGTACATCTAACAACCCGGAAATCAAGAATGATGAACTGATGATGGTAATCAAATGAAATTCTGAGAATAAGACACAAGGACTTTTTCAAATGCAAAACAGCTCTTTAAAAAGCCTTTGCATTTCTCTATTAACATGTGGCTACAAGAAAGCTCAAGATCAAAGTTAGAGTTTACCAATTTTAATTTACATGGCAGAGTCACAAATGAAAGGTGTTGGAAAAACAGAAGTGTCCTGGGCTGTGGTGAATAGAAAAGCACATATTCCATCTCAAGGTGGCAACCACTACCAAGTAGGATTGCAATAAAGGAAGCTGGCACAGTAAAGCTGGCTATTCATATTTAAAAGAAGATGGAGATTTGCATTTTTATATAAGCACGTTACCTCAAAAAATAACCCACACACAAATACTAAGCATGCCAAACAAAACTCTTGGCCGGCTAGGTCATCCTTTTTCTAAGACCTTGGATTTACAAATGTAAGCATATTAGCACTTAAATTACTCCTCTGATATTATCTCCCTAGGATCTTATTTTTCCACTTTATTGTATATTATCTTAAAATATACCTAAAGGTTTATTTTTAATGGAACCAGGAAGAATAAAACCTAAACCAGTTAAACACAAAAATACAGCTTCTGTACGTCACATTTTCTTCACTTGTTTTACAAAAACCAAACTCCTAAAATAGACACTGTAGAACAAGACAAACTGGTACTATAAAAGCCAAGCTCCTAACAACAAATAGTATTACAATGAAAATATCTCCATGACAAAACTTATGACCAGAAATGGATTTAGTGAAGATAATTCACTTGTAATTAGGAGAAGACTATTACTAAAACTACTAGATTCCTTCTTTTTCACATTCATTTTGTTGCTCAGTTATTTTTTTATTTTTTGAAACAGAGTCTCACTTTGTTACCCAGGCTGGAGGGCAGTGGTGCGATCTGGGCTCCCTGTAGCCTCAACCTCCTGGGCTCAAGACAAAGACATCCTCCCATCTCAGCCCCTCAAGTAGCTGGGACTACAAATGCCTGCCCACATGCCCAGCTAATTTTTCGTAGAGACTGGGTTTTGCCATGTTGCCCAGGCTGTCAGTTGCTTTCTAAAGACTTAACTTGAGAATCTCTATTTGAGGAAAAAGAGAAACTACTACCCTATAGCATAATTTCAGATAGATGCTCCAACGTGGATTTACCTCATACTCAATGTTTTGTTAGTCTTGTTCTCTTTAATACTACTTCTGATTGCTGTATTTACATAGTTTGATAATAAGGAGTTAAAAAATATCCTTGAGTAACATTTGACTGTATTTTGCATATAAACACACCATCACTGTCGCTTAAAATATTGCTTGTAACACTATTTTACAGGCACGATCTAAAACAAGTTACTCATGACAATGACTGAAAAACAAAGTGTCACTTGTCATAGTTACTCTCCCCTGAAGCTTTCAATGGTGCCTGAAAATTCATTTCAGAGTTGCAGATTATATACGTATTATGACTATTTCCCTTTATCTTATCCTCCATATAAATGTTTTAAGTTTTGTGGAGTGGTTTTTTATGTTTTTTGTTTTTATTTTTGAGATAGAGTCTTGCTCTGTCACCCAGGCTGGAGTGCAGTGGTGCCATCTCAGCTCAATGCAACATCTGCCTCCCAGGTTCAAGCAAACCCTCCGGCCTCAGCCTCTAGAAAAGCTGGGACTACAGGCGCAAGCCACCACGTCCAGCTAATTTTTTGTATTTTTAGCACAGACAGGATTTTTCACCTGGTTAGCCAGGATAGTCTCATCTCCTGACCTCATGATCCTCCCAACTCAACCTCCCAAAATGCTGGGATTAGAGGCCTGAGCCAGCGAGCCCGGCCAGTTGTGTGTGGTTTTTTGTTTTTTTGTTTTTGTTTTTTTTTTTTCCAATAACGCAGGATTTACTGATTTAGCCTTCTGGGTTCTCCCTCGGGGATATCACCTTCACCGGCCTCCCTAACTTGACAACCCTTGTTGCATCCATTACACAAGAAAACACTCACCTGAACCCTGTTTTCTTTTCATTTTTATTTCTGTACTTATTTATTTCTCTACGTTGCCCAGGATGTCTTAAACCCTGGGCTCAAGCTATCCTCATACCTTAAACTCCTGAGTAGCATACACCACTTCCAGTTGAACCTTTTTAAAGAAGAAGGTGTTCTAACAACAATTATTGCATGCCTACTGTAAGATCAAAAAAAAATCCAGCATAGCAATATCTGGACAGGTTAACTAAGGTATTTAGGTATCTTGTTACTCATTTGTAAAATGTGAAAAACACCTGTCATAGAGAATTTGTAGGGAATTAAATATGGTATGCGTGTAAAGGTGCTTAGTGGTGTCCAGTACACAGTTAATACTCAGTAATCATGCTTTTACTATTATCAGTAACACTGCTAATATGTATAATACCACCACCAACAACTTAGCATCTGAAGCAAAGGCAGATACTTTCTTTCCCACAGCTGCAGAACAGGCATTATTAAATTGAAATCACCACACAAGATACATGATTTATTTCGAGCAATAAATGATGGCCTGGCGCTCTTGACAGTGTATAATAATCATATTAATACATTAACTGTATCTTTTAATGTAATATCATTTAGAAAGACGTAGGAGTCACAACTCAGGGTATTCTCTACACTGCAAAGACACCAAAAGGAAAAATGAGATGAGGAATGAAAAAAAGAAAGCAAAAGAGGAGGGAAAAAGAGAAAACGAAAACTTAAAAATAACCTCAACTTGAATTTACTCAGCATTTACAATAAATAAGAAACCTAACTTATCCATTTAAAAAAAAAAAAGCTTAAAAGCCCCAAATTCCAACACCATAAACAGACTATCTTTTAAGGACAGACAAAAGGAGAGGAGAGATTTTGCTCAATATTCTCTTGCGTAAAATGTGGTGAAAATGTCTGTGAAAAATCACTCTAAATTAACTACTTGGACACTAGTCAGACACTTCCCTCCCCGCGCCCCAATCGCACCCTCAAAGTCATGAAAAATGTCAGAATTCGCATTGGCGCTAATCCTTTAAGCTCATCACAGCCCCAGAAACGAAACGAGGGTGCACACCAGAAGAAACTTAACATTCCCGGTTAAGAGACGAGGGGGTGGGACCAAGCCGGCGGCAGATCCCAAGAGGAGTTTGTGGAGCCGCAGAACTCAGGGATGCTAGCTCCGCAACTCGGAGGCGCAGTCCTGGGAATCCTGGGACCTGGCTGACGAACGTGTGGGATGAAGTCGTATGTCCAGGCACGGACCTACGACCCCGGACGCCCGGGACACCCGCGCCGCACTCACAATTCTATCATCCAGTCTCCTTCCAGCAGCTCTCTCCAGTTCTCGTCCGTGATGACGCGAACGTTGCTGCGCCGCCCGTGGATCCAGGGAGGACCCCAAAGCAACAGCACCAGGACTGCCAGGGGAACTGCAAGACTCCCGGAGGGCGCCATGTCCACCGCTTGCCCACCTCACAGCAAGCGCAGCGGCCCCTCCTCCCGGTCGCTGCTCCTACTTCCGCCCTCACGGGCCGCTCCGCGCAAGCGCACGACGGCGCTGCGATGAGCGCGTGTCTAGAGGACTCTCAATGCGCATGTCGGGGGCCTGATCCCTGTGAGTGGTGGAGTCTGGAAAGAGGGAAGAACACGTCTACTCAGTGCGCATGACAGAAAAGCGGCTTCTTCTACCGCCTTGGGTGCCCCAATATTGTGGGGAAGGAACAGAGCCAAAGGAGGCGTGGTGTAGAAAGTGGGGCGGTGTTTTGAGGAAGAAGGGCTTGAAAGTCGCTCCCAGGATTTTGGCGCCAAATGGTTAGCGTCCACTTACTCAAGCAAATTGGTAAGTTCATAATGTGCTAAAGCAGTTTTCCAATTAAATGTCCTTCAGAAACAATGTAGTAAAGCTAATGGATTTTTATAGGAGTCGGAATATTGGTTTACTTGTGAGAGATTATAGACAGGGAAAGTGCAGAGGAACCTTATGGTTATGTTGGATGTATATGAACAGGAGTTACACGGGCGTATATGTTTTTTTTTTAAAAAGGATCAAGCTGTATTAAGACAGTGCACTTTATGCACTTTCAGGTGTATGTTATCACTCAATTAAAAAAATATCAGTAGGTACAGAGATCCTAGGTCAGTACTTCAGAATGGAACCGGACACGTAGGCTTGTAACATATGTTTGAGTTTTTTTCTCTCAAACATTGCTAACTACAAATGCAAACCAAAATGTGCACTGTCCCATCAGTCAAATGAAAATAGTTACCAGTCGGGCACGGTGGCTCACGCCTGTAATCCCAGCACTTTGGGAGGCTGAGGCGGGCGGATCACTTGAGGTCAGGAGTTCGTGACCAGCTTGGCCAACATAGTGAAACCCGGTTTCTACTAAAAATACAAAAATTAGCCGGGCGTAGTGGCGGGCGCCTGCAATCCCAGCTACTCTGGAGGCTGAGTCAGGAGAATCACTTGAACTTAGGAGGCGGAGATTGCAGTGAGCCGAGATCGTGCTACTGCACATTAGCCTGGGTGATAGCGACTCACTCTTAAAAAAAAAAAAAGGAAATAGTTGCCATTACCTCACCTCACCTTTTCAACTTAACTCAATTAGTCCCAATTAGTCCCCTTCCCCACCCCTGCACTGAATGGCCCTCTCGAGGACACCAGAGACCTTCGAGATAAAACCCAATTGTTTCTTCATCTAGCGTGACGCCCAGCTCAGTTCTACCACTCTCCGTGAAACGCTATTGTCTTGCTTTCTGAGCAGCTCGCTTGTGTTTCTCTTCTCTACACTAGCTGATCCTTCTCAAACTTCTTGACTGGTCCTCCTTTATTTAACTTCCGGACATTGGCATCCCCAGGATGATTTACTACCTCTACCCCCACCCCTACTCCACCTCACTCCCACCCCCGCCTTTCTCTTCAAATAACCTTTCTCTAAAAACTCTTCCAAATAACCTCGCCTTTCTCTTCAGATTTCTCCAGGTAACCTCAGCCTGGTTTTCTTTCTTTCTTTTTTTGAGATGGAGCTTCGCTATTGTTGCCCAGGCTAGAGTGCAATGACACGATATCGGCTCACTGCAACCTCTGCCTCCCAGGTTCAAGTGATTCTCCTGCCTCAGCCTCCAAATAGTTGGGATTACAGGCCTGCGCCACCACACCTGGCTAATTTTTTTGGGCGGGGTTTCTCCATGTTGGTCAGGATGGTCTCAACTCCCGACCTCAGGTGATCAACCGCCTTGTCCTCCCAAAGTGCTGGGATTGTAGGCGTGAGCCACCGCACCTAGCCTTAAACCTGGCTTTAAACGCCTTAAATGTGCCTGTCATTCAGGCGCTGATCTTTCCGGGAACTACACGCACGTGTATTCAACACCTTGCTAACATCTCTTGGATATCTAATAGACAGCTGGTGAAAGGAAAATATATCTTGGGGCCCCAAATAATTAAGCTAAAGGGAAAAGTCAAGCTGGGAACTGCATAGGGCAAACCTGCCTCCCATTCCATTCAAAGTCATCCCTCTGCTCACTGAGATAGATGCGTATCTGACTGCCTCCTTTGGAAAGACTAATCAGAAACTCAAAAGAATGCCACCATTTGTCTCTTACCTACCTCTGACCTGGAAGCCCTCTCCCTGCCTCAAGTTTGTCCTGCCTTTGCTTTGAGTTGTCCCACCTTTCCAGGCCAAAACAATGTTCATCTTACATATGTTGATTGATGTCTCATGTCGCCCTAAAATGTATAACATAAAATCAAGCTTTGTTCCAACCACCTTGGGCACATGTCCTCAGCACCTCCTCAGGCTATGTCATGTGCATGTGTTCTTAATTTTGGCAACATAAACTTCCTAAATTGACTGAGACCTGTCTTAGATTTTTGGGGTTCACAAGCTTAAACATCAAATGGCCAAAAAAGATAATTCTTGATTCTCCCTTTGCTGGTCTTCCATCCACTAAGGAGCCCCAAAGTCCACCAGGTTGCCCTAGCCAAAAATGTACATGTTGATTCTTTATTGTTCTCTCTCTTCACTTTCTCCTCCTGTACCCTATGAGAAAATCTTGTAAACTTTACTTCCAAAAAAAAATATCCTGAATCTGACCACCAATTTCCATCTCAACAGCCAACACTCTAGGGTTTTCTTGCCTTGAGTACAATGAGAACTTCCTAAAATTTGTGAGAAAATAAATGTCTGTTGTTTAAGCCACTCAGTCGATGATATTTTATTATGGCAGCCCAAGCCAAGACACTAGACCTCCATTACAGTGTTGATTAGAAACAGCAAGAGTGACCAGACATACTTGTCTTGTTCCTGTTCTTAGAGGAAAAGCATTGTCTTTTACCACTAAGTATGATGTTAATGTGAATTCTAAATAGATACCGTTTATACAGGTGAGGAAGTTTCCTTCTATTCCTAGAAAGTTGTCTGTTTTTATCTTGAAGAAGCGTTGAATTTTGACAAATCCTTTTTCTGCATTTATTGAAATGACCATGTGGTTTCATTGTCCTTTATTCTATTGACATGATTGATTTTGGGACATGAAATCAACCTTTCTTTCTTGGTATAAATTCCACTTAGCCATGGTGTATACTTCTTTTTATATATTGCCACATTCAGTTTGCTAGTATTTTGTTACATATTTTTACATCTATATTCCTAAGAGATACTGGTCTGCAGTTTTCTTGTAATGTCTTTGGTTTTGCTATGAGGTATAACTGGCCTCATTAAATAAGTTGGGAAATGTTCCCTCCTTGTCTATTTTTTAGAAGTGTTTGTGAAGAATTTGTATTAATTCTTCTTTAAATGTCTGATAGAATCTAGAAGAGAAGTCACCTGGGCCTGGTCTTTTCTTTGTCAGTAGTTTTTAAATTACTAATTCAAATTCTTATTATAAGTCTACTATGATTTTCTATTTCTTCTTGAGTTGGTTGTGGTAGTTTGCATCTTTCTAGAAATACATCTATTTCATCTAAGTTGTCTAATTTGTTGGCCTAACATTGTTCATAGTATTATAATTCTTTTTATATCTGTAAAGTTGATATTCATGTCCCCTCTTTCATTGCTGGTTTTAATAATTCGAGTCTTCTTTCTTTTATTGATTGGTCGGTGCTTTGGTTTGGATATGTTTTGAGTTTGTCTCCACCAAAACTCATGTTGAAATTTGATTCCCTCATGTGATGGTGTTGGGAGGTCGGACCTAATGGGAGGTATTTGAATAAATGGGACATATCTCTCATGAATGGCTCAGTGCTGTTCTGTTTTTTGTTTGTTTGGTTTTTTTTAAAAAAAAAGATAGGGTCTCCCTCTGTCACCCAGGCTGGAGAGAAGTGGTGCAGTCATGACTCACTGCAACCTCAGACACCTGGTCTCAAGTAATCCTCCAGCTCAGCCTCACAAGTAAAGGTGATAGTCTCATTGCTGACCCTGGTATTGTCCTTGTAGGGAGTGAGTTCTCACTCTGATGAAACTGGATTAGTTCTCCTGGGAATGGATTAGTTCCGCTAAGAGTAGATTGTTAAAAGCCAGGATACCTCCCAGGTTTTCTCTCTTTGCACTTGCCTGCTTCCCTTTTGACCTTCCTTGCCATGTTATGACCCAGCACAGAAGACCTCACCAAAAGCCAGGGCCATGCCATTGAACTTCGCAGCCTATCACACCATGAGCTAATAACAGTGACCTATTTTGTTTATAAATTACCCAGCCTCGGGTATTCTGTTACAGCAACACAAAACAAAGTCAGTATAGCTAAAGGTTTCTCAATTTTGTTGACCTTTCCAAAGAACCAACTTTTAATTTCATTGGCTTTCTCTAACATTTTTCTGTTCTCTGCTTGATTATTTCTTTTCTTCTTTTTGCTTTGGGTTTAGTTTGCCCTTTTTTACCTTCATCGTTTTAAGATGAAACGTATGATTATTAATTTCAGATCTTTCTTTTTTTAGTATATGCGTTTAAGCTCTAAATTTCCCAACCCTGCTTTAGCTACATCCCATAACTTTTGTTATGTTGTGTCTATCATTTCATTCATCTTAAAGCATGTACTGATGTCTCTTTTGATACCCGTTTTGTCCGTTGGTTATTTAGGAGTATGTTTTTCATTTCCACGTTTGTGAAATTCCCAAATTTATTTCTGTTGTTAATTTCTAATTTCATTCTATTGTGGTCACAGAACATACCTTGTATGATTTCAATCTTTTTAAAATTTATTGAGATTCAAAATTTATGGAATAGTATATGGACTATCCCAGAGAATATTCCATCACTTGCGAAGAATTTGCATTCTTCCACTGATGGGTGTTCTATAGATAGATGTCTGTTAGGTTTAATTGGTGTATAGTGTTGTTCAAGTCTTCTAGTTTCTTGTTGATATTCTGCCTACTTGTTCTGTCCATTATTGAAAGTGGAGTATTGAAGTTCTCCAAATATTGCTGAATTGTCCATTTTTCTCTTCATTCTGAAAGTTTGTGTTTCATATATATTGGGACTCTGACATATGTTTATAAATGTTATGTATTCCTGATAGATTGACCCTTCTCATCATAAAATTCCCTTCTTCATATCTAGAATTTTTTATTGCTTTATAGTCATTTTGTCTGATATTAGCATAACCACTTCAGCTTTCTTATTGCTGCTATTTGTATGATATATCTTTTCCATCCTTTTACTTTCAATCATTTATATTTTTAAGTCTGAAAAGTGTGTCTCCTGTAGACAGCATATAACTAGACCTTGAGGGGTTTTTTTAATTTCTTTTTATCTAGTCTAACAATGTTTGTCCTTTGATTGATTGCATATTTAATCCATTCGCTCAGACACAGAATACAGTGAAAGAGTGGGCTAGGGGTGCTGTGGCCACTCACAAACACTCCTGAAAGATATAGCAGCCATGGCCCTGACCAGCTGGCACTCAGGGCATTTATTCAGTATAGATTTAAAAACAGAGGCTCTGAATCAACACACTTATGGATAATGATTAAAGGCCAGGTTCCAAGGCCTAAAGCAAACACCATTTGTAGGTGATAAATCTAATCGCTCTCCCTTCAAGAACGCCATCCGGCTCCTGAATGATCAAAGATTAGTTTTAGGACCACATGAGTAAACAAGTTATTCAAATGAACTTCCACACATTCCCTAGTTATTTGCTTTTCTTTATCAACTAAAGGTAAAGGGGATTTGGCTGCCTTCAGCGGAAACTTCTACTGAAACTATGCAAACCTCTTGGACTTCCAAGAAGGTCTGTGACTATATTCTATAATTTTACAATCTTTCCAAATATCCTGGCTGATCTCCCACAACCTATATATCCCTTTCTGCAGAAAGTCTTTTCTAAGATAATTAGTTTGGGTATGATGTCTTCCCTGGTACACCCTCTGAACTTCTAACTTCACATTTAGCATACCATGTTGTATTTGCCTACTTACTTATGTCTCCCCTAGAGGATTGTGACTCCAGATTATGAACTGTGTCTATCATGTTTATCATTGTTTCTTCAGTGCCTATAGATCACTGGTATTACCAGATTCTGCAGGCCAATTAAATCTATAGCCCAAAGAGTTAGAGACACCAAGATTATATAAAAACATAGAAGTTCTATGTGCTTAACTCAACAGACATCAATGTCTTTGTGTGTACACACACACACATACACACACACACGACACACATACACCTATATTAAGTCATATATACATACACATATAAAGTCAATGTGATGCAATTTTTCTATATCTTTATAACATAAACATAAATGGAAAGTAAGACTTCTTTCACCTTTTAAGTTTTTAAAATTTAGAAGTAACCAATACTTGGAACACTAGTGATCAAACGTGGCTGTTAGCCTGATAAATCAGAACAGCACTTTTGGAAATAATTTGGCAATGTATTTTAAGAATCAGAAACATGTTCATACAGGCTATGTGCAGTGGCTCATGCCTGTAATCCCAGCACTTTGGGAGGCCGAGGCAGGCGAATCATTTGAGGTCAGGGGTTCAAGACTATCCTGGCCAACATAGTGAAACACCTTCTCTACTGAAAATACAAAAATTAGCTGGGTAGTAGTGGTGCACACCTGTAATCCCAGCTACTCAGGAGGCTGAGGCAGGAGAATCACTTGAGCCTGGGAGGCAGAGGTTGTAGTGAGCCAACACTGTGCCACTGCACTCCAATCTGGGTGACAGAGTGAGACCCTGTCTCAAAAAAAAAAATGTTCATACACTCCGGAACCTTACTCTAGGTACTTTATCATATGGAATGAACTGAAAAGTCAGACCTTTTCCCAACATGTATGTGAAGAGATCTTCATGTATGTTCAGTATTACAGATGAATAAGAGAAAAGATATTATCTCACAGATATTGTAGTAAACAGTATCACTGACATAGTGAAAGGGGAAAGGCTTTTGTATTGTATATCAGCTTGCAAAAGAAATCCTTTCATGTTACATAGTGACAGCAAAAGACTATCACTAAAACCAGAAACAAAATACAACCAGAGAAGCATGAGGCCATGTATCATCACAAAAGGACATAGCTCTTAGCTCTTCAGACAATCTCACAGCTCCATAGGCCAAGATTAGAACAGTTGACTCGTCTCCTCTCCCATCTAAATGCAGAAAGGCAAAAGTAAGAGTTATTCTGAATTTATGAGATTGGCTTTAAAATTTAACTTTAAAGAAGCTTATTAAATATTTTATAATGTTCTTATTCATGCATAAAATTTTTAAATATAGCTAGAGAAAAATCTAGATGTTGAAAGGGAAGTTATTTAAAACACTGAGTTAAAGTATATAAACAACATTTGGCTATCTGGAAGGTTACTGCATCACTGCTGTAATTATGTGGCAAGTTACAGGGATTTGGAGCTCGAGATTAGTTTAATTTATGTTATTGTAATTGTCAAAAAATTATGAATAAAACTGAAGCTATAGACATCAGAATTAAATTATGAAGTCTGGTCAGTTTCAGGAGAACAAGAAGTATGTGCGCTGAGCATTAAAATCTCTGGCACAAGTAGCAGCTCTTCCCATGAAGATGGCCCGAGGCATAGAAGTGGATGATAAATGATGCAGAGCCAAGACAAGAAATGCTTGAACCGGACCAAGACAGGGATGGTTCTCTGAACACATCTGGCCATGGATAGCATTGTTTCCCTGCCCATGAGTATTAGCAGTTAATAAAGAACAACATTGCATATTAATTTATAGTTACATATATTAATTATAGTAGATAAATATCAAAATTTATATATGTATACTGATATAACACATAATTATGTGTTATACATAATTTATACATAATTATGTCTTGGAAATTCAATAATTACAGAAAATGACCACTTAATCATTTCAAAAAATTAAAGGCAACAAGTCAATATGTGTTAGGTTTTTAGTATTCCCATTGTACATAAGGTTTGGATCCAATAGTATAAGGGCCATCTGTTTTTACAAAAACCTAATATATTAGTTAGCTCTTGCTGCCTCAGATTCTCTCAAGATTTAGTAACTTAAAACAACAGTAAACATTATCTCTCACAATTTCTGTATATAAGTTAGGAGTGGCTTAAATCCTGATGGTTCTGGCTTGGAGTGTTTCATGAGGTTGTTGTCAAGCTGTCAGTCAGGATGCAGTCATGTGAAGGCTTTACTGGTGCTAGAGGATCCACATCCAAAGTGGATCTCATACTACTGGCAAGTCAGTGCAAGCTGTTGGTAGGAGACTTCAGCATCTTTCCTCATAGGCCACTCTCAGGGTTGCTTGAGGCCTTCATGATTGGCTTCCTCCAGAGCAAGCCATCTGAAAGAGCAAGGCGGAAGTAGCAATGTCTTTTATGGCCTAGCCTTAGAAGCCACTCACCATCAGTCCTACTGGCCTGAACAATTACACCTTCTTATTGTGGGAGAAGACCACACAAGCATATGATGCAAGGAGACAAAAATCACTGGAGGCCATCATGGAAACTGGCTACCATACCTAACAGCTTCATTTTGATGGTCATCCTAGCTTATGTCTGGTAGTCAGGCACCTGGTTCAAGAGTCAGATGGAACAGCTTTCCAATCTTGATTGCACTACCTACTCACTCTTCCCAATCCTCAGTTTCCTTATCTGTTGCATGGAAATGATGAATCTCCCTCCTAAGTTTGCTTAAAGAAGTAAATGTGTTAGCACACAAAGAATGCTTTTTTTCTGACAGATCATGTTATTTCACAGCTCAAAATTCTCCGGTGGCTTTCCATCAGACTTAGAAATTTAAGATCTAGCAGAACCTGATCTAGAAAGTAACTACTATGCTGATCTTGTTTCCTTTCAATGTCTCCCTTTCTCACTCTTCTCCATCCACTGGCCTCCTCGTTCTTCAAACTTTCTAAGCCTCTCTCAGCTCAGCCTTTCCACCTGCTCTCCTCTCTGCCTGGAATGTTTTTTCCCTATATGTTTTCATGGGTCATTTGCCCCCTTCATTCAAGTTTCTACCTAAATTTTACCTCCTCAGAGACCTTCTCTGACTGCTCCTTTCATTACTTTATTTTTTTAAATTCATAACACTTATTACTACCTGGTATTTTATTATATACAGTTGACCCTTGAACAACACGGGTTTGAACTGCATGTGTCCACATATACATGGATTTTTTTTCAACCAAATACACTATTCTCAAGGTGCAAAACCTGCATATGTGGAGGGCCAAATTCCACAGGGTTGACTGCGAGACTTGAGTATGCGAGGATTTTGGTATTGAGGGAGTCCTGGAACCAATCTCCTGCATATCCTGAGGGATAACTGTAACTGTTTGCTAATTTTGATTATTGTTGCCCTCCTTCACTAGTATGTCAGTTCCATGAGGACTTTGTCTCATTTGTCACTTCTAGTGCCTAGAAGTGTGCCAGTCTTACAGTTGGTGCTCCATAAATATTTGTTTAAAAAATTAAATTATGCATGTAAATTAGCCCATTACTTGATCCACAGCATTACAAGAGTTCAATAAATGTTCTCTGACTTTATCATCATCAAAATCATCCTCATCATTTCCTTACTAACCAAATATCTCATATGTCTATGATACTTTTCTCATTTACTAAGAGTAAGTAGTAATGCTTTTAAAAGAAAAACTATAAGCATGTAGCTATAGTTGGGCATGCTCTGATAAGAAATTAAACTGAGAAGTGCAAGGGAAGGATTTATCTCCTATCAGTGACTTTGTTTTTTTCAGATGGCCCTCCTGAAAATTGGTCTTTTCCAATCAAATAACCAGGCTTTCCTCAGGACAAATGAGTGATACTTTCTGAAGAGTTCATTGAGTTAGAACACAATAACCTCTGAGAGAGTATAATGTAAATCAGATGTAAGCAATACATGGGGAGAAGGGAGATTTTAAAAGTATCAACTGCCATGCATGTGTATGTTTGTGTTAGTCAAATTAAAACTTTAATAGACTTTAAGTTCTCATTGCATAGTGTGAGTTTGATCATTTTCAATTAGTCATTTTGCTTTACTCATAAAATACAAACTGAAAGAATCCTTTAAAGATAGATTCTGCAATTGTGCCTGCCTCAAATGGAAATTGTAATCAGGAATCTGGCATCTGATGGATAGGACAGGGGTTGGGGTAGGGTGGGCACCACCCCTTGAAGAACCTTGCCCTAGCTAGAAACAATTCTAGATAAGTTACATGTTCCCAACTGTTTCTTTGATTGTGCAATCTTTATTATTCTGTTATTGCCATTTCAGCCTTTTTTTGAAGTGAATATTGTGACCACAAGCTGTTTACATATTTGACTTTCTTATTAAATTAACGTTTGATATCTAACAGATGTACACCTCTAATGGCCGACGTTCAAGGAATGTAGCAAGGCAGAAAATTTGCGACAGTTAAATAATAATGGTGGTCTTAATAAATAATCATGGTTTGCTACAATTTTATGTTTTGTTTTGTTTTGTTTTTCAAATTCAGGCTTGCCAATATAATCCAATTCAGGAATATGAGAATCTTCTAAATTAACTCCTACCTATATGCTAGTTATGATTATTGCTGTTTTCCGACAAATTGAATATTAATACAACCTTTCCAACTTTTTTCAATTTGGAAGACAAACAGTTGTCAGGGAAAACCATATATTATATACTGGTCATTTTAAATTATTTAAGACTTGACTCGAGTCTTTAGTGGTTGAACAGTGTGCTGGATCATTCTAGGTCAACCTCTGAAGCCAAGGATCATGTTTTTTGAACTCTATAATTTTTGGGGTTTTCCTATAAGGTTATTAATTTCTCCCTGTCCCCTCCATTTGCCCCTTACTGCCCCTGCCAAATCAGATCCTCATGCAGGGCTGCTTTGCCTGTAAGGTACCTTCAGATAAATTAGGAAAGGGCATCTTTTCCTCGTGGCAGAGGCAAGGGCACCTAATTTAGTAAGAACAGTGTCCAGCACACAGCACTTTGCTAGCAGAGCACAGACTGAATTTGAGCTGCCACTCAGCCATTGGCTGGAGGCCCCAGAGCACAGCAGCATGCTTCAAAAGTCTCTCTTCTCTCTGTGTTGCCCATAGGCTGCTGGTGTCTCCAATATTGTCCTAGGAGATCACAGCCCCACTAAATCATATAGGATATAACAAATATTCACTGAGAGGAAGTCTAGTGCAGTGGAACTGCATAGTAAAGTGCTTGGGAGTGGGAATTCTAAAGTCAAATGTCTTGGCTTTGAATCTCGCCTCCACCAACTAATAAACTGAGAACTTAGACTAGTTATGCAATCTTTCTGTGTTTCAGTCTTGGGTTATTGTGAGGCTAACATGAGTTAACATCTATAACACGTACTCAATACACATTATTAATATATGGTAGCATGGAAAATCCAAGAGAGTTGTTCAAATATTGCTTCCTCATGTAATTGTGAGCAACTAGATGAAAGTATAATTCCATCTGAGAAGGCTTAATACCTTCCACCCACCCTTCCTGGAAGCTAGTAGACAGCACTGAATCATTCAGCAAGCATTTGAACACTGTGCACAATGGTAGACAAAAATATTTCAAGAGACAATGCTCACCCCTCAAAATATGTTCCCTAATTCTCACAACAATCAAAATAAGAGAATACTGTTTATTACCCTAAAATGCGACTATATTAGGAAGCATGACATAGGCTTTATGGTTTACAAGAATGAATATGTGCTTTAGAAATAGATCATCTTTGAATCC
The DNA here is from genome assembly GCA_963573385.1 of Cacajao melanocephalus. NCBI lineage: Eukaryota > Metazoa > Chordata > Mammalia > Primates > Pitheciidae > Cacajao > Cacajao melanocephalus. The sequence goes on from CAUYLG010008768.1 coordinate 29,343, forward strand.
AGGCCTCCTCATAGAAAACTATGGTGGCTCCCAGTAGTCCACAGTTTAAAGTCCAAATGTATAACATTTCAGTATCTTTGAGAATCTGGCTGGCCCCCACCTACCCTTCTGATATGGCTGTATCCCCACCCAAATCTCATCTTGAATTCTCTCGTGTCCTGGGAGGGACCTGGTAGGAGGTAATTGAATCATAGAGGTCTGTCTTCCCCATGCTGTTCTCATGATAGTGAATAAGTCTCATGAGATCTGATGGTTTTAAAAATGGGAGTTTCCCTGCACGAGCTCTCTTCTCTTGTCTACCATCCATGTAAGACGTGACTTGCTTCTCCCAGCCACGTGGAACTGTAAGTGTGGTAAACTTCTCTTTCTTCTGTAAATTACCCAGTCTCAGGTATGTCTTTATCAGCAGTGTGGAAGCAGACTAACATACCTTCTATCCACTCCCCTAACCCATGAACCTTAGAGCCCAAACACATGACAGTTCTTGCAAGTTCCACAGCCACTCATTATAGATCCTCTGCTGTGATGATTAATTTTATGTATCAAATTGGGACATGGGATGCCCAGATATATTTGTTCAAACATTATTCTGGGTGCTTCTATGGGTATTTTAGGGTGAAATTAACATTTAAATTAGTAGATTGAATAAAGCAGATTATCCTTTCTAATGTGAATGAGCTTCAGCCAATCAGTTGAAGGCCTGAATAGAACAAAAAGGCTGACCCTCCCCTGAGGAGGAAATAATTCTTTCTGCCTGATGGACTTTCAACTAGAAAATGGGATTTTTTTCTGCCTTCAGACTTGAACTGAAACATCAAGTCTTCTAGAGTTTCAAACCTGCAGGCCTTTTGACTATAGCTACAACATCAGTTCTCCTGGTTGTCAGGCCTTAGAACTCAGACTGAAACTGAACTATTGGCTATCCTGGGTCTCAAGCTTGCTGACTCACTCTGCAGATCTTGGGATCTGCCAGACTCTGTAATCACCTAAGCCAATTTCTTGTAAGATTTATTTTCTTATATATGTATATGTGTATGTATATGTATGTATGTACATATATATGCATGCATCCTGTTGGTTCTGTTTTTCTAGAGAACCCTGACTGATACATCTGTCTTTACATCCAATGTTCCCTTTGTCAAGACAACCCTTCTTGCTGCTTTTGTCCGGCAAATTTCATTCATTCTTATGTAAACATATATATTTAGTTTAAAGACTAAAAATAAAATAAACATGTACTGACCCTCCAAGTTAAGAAACAAATAGAAGGTCCTTGAGCACTCTCTCTATATATTTTTAAATCAGTATTTTTTATTTGCATCTTAAAAGCATAAAGGATAAAGGCATTATGTTATATCACCTCTCACCTGAAGAAACCAAGGAACTTAACTGTGAACTAAAAGCTATAAATGTTTCTAGTCACTCTGTAGAGGTGCTATTAAGAATTAATCAAATGCAATTTGAATGGTATAATACAATGGAGAAAATAATAGGATTTCATTATTTTAAATTTATAAATTTTATTCCATGTATTGCTTCTTTTTAAAATCTACAGCATAGATTCTCTGTTTAAAGTAAATATGGATTTTGTTTTTTGTGTTTTGTTCTGGTGTCTTTTTATGTTTTTCTTGACTAATTTTAAGGAGCCACTAGGTGGCAGAGGCTGCTTCTTTTGATTACAATGAGAAAATATTTTAAAATAATTCAGTGGAAAACAGATTTTAGAAAAATTTAAAAATCACATTACAGACTTCATAAATACATTTGCGCTAGTATCTCATGGCTCTGACATCAGCAAATTCGATCTATTGGCTGTATTATAGTAATAATGATGACAACAACAACAACAACAATAATAGATAAACCACAAAGTCTTACTGAGTGCTTGTTATGTACCAGACAAGACTAAGAGGTGTTCACAGATTATGCTGTTTAATCCTCACTGCAGCCGGATGAGGCAAACACTGTTAATCTTCATTATACAGAGGAAGGAACAGTCTTGAAGAGGTCAAGTAGTGCCTAGGTCATTGATGAGGAGCAGAGGCTAGATTCAAAACAGGTCTGTTGGATATCAGAGCCTGAGTGATTAATAACCTCACTTTACAGACTCAGAACTGGGAACATTTAAAAAAAATTTTTTTAATTTTTTTAAAAATTTTTTCTAAAATTAATGATGGAATTAATTTTAGACATGTATTGGTTTCAGGCATATTGTCATGTTTTCAATGTCATGTAATATCAATGAGCTTAATCCTTCAAGTCCTTATGAAACAAAGAGTTTATTAAGGTCTTTACAGTTATATAGGCCACCTTCTCATCTCTTTTTCTAATCATCATGTTTATTCCCTCAGAACCTTGTTTCCATTATGTTTGTATGCCTTTAAGAGATAATTATCAGTGAAAGCCAGGTTTTTCCCATTGACTTTTCTCTAGCTAAAAATTTTAAGATCCCTGCAACAGTGTCATTGGCAAGAACAATATTATGATGGTGTCAATGTACATATGTAAAAATAAAATAAAATACAATGACAGAGCTGCTAAAAAATTAGTTTTTCCAAGTCCAATGTGCTCATCTTCAGGAAAGTACATCATATTCTAAAGCTTCAAGGTGACAGAGGCATCCATGTTAACAAAAGGACATTTTTCCTTAATTCCTATATAATACTTAATAACTGTCTTAATGATATAATGGAAAAAGTGAGAGATTATGGAGATAATATTGGTTAATGTAAGCTGGGCATGGTGGCATTCACCTGTAATCCCAGCTAATTGGGAGGCTCCTGGCTTGAACCCAGGAGGCGGAGGCTGCCGTGAGCTGAGATCATGCCACTGCACTCCAGTCTGGGTGACACAGCAAGACTTATCACATAGACACACACACACATACACACACACACACACACACACACACAATTGGTTAATGTTAAGAAGCTTTGTGCTGATATGTGACTGTATTTTGTTGTTGATGTTGTTGTTTTTGAGATGGAGTCTCGCTCTGTCTCCAGGCTGGAGTGCAGTGGTACAATCTCGGCTCGCTGCAACCTCCACCTCCCAGGTTCAAGCGATTTTCCCGCCTCGGCCTCCTGAGTAGCTGGGACTACAGGCACATGCCACCACACCCAGCTAATTTTTGTATTTTTAGTAGAGACGGGTTTCACCATGTTGGCCAAGATGGTCTCGATCTCTTGACATCAAGTGATCTGCCCACCTCGGCCTTCCAAAGTGCTGGGATTACAGGGTTGAGCCACTGCGCCTTGCCTGACTGTTTTATACATGTGAAACAGGGTAGTGAACGTGTAGAAATTTCACAGGACTATGTGACTCTTAGGAAATATCACAGGGCTGGTTCTCATTTCATTGATTGGTAAAGATTTACTTGGTATCTTTATCCTGTGGTTCCTTTCTATTTTTCTTTTTTGGGAAACAGAGAAGAAGTGAGTAGGTGATATGCCATACCTACACAGATGTTATTTGAATAAACAAAACAGCATCTTCAAATCTTCATGTTCCCAATGTGAAGGTAGGACTGTGGGATAAAAAGAGGAAGTTTACATTTCATTTATCTGTATTACATGTTAAGTTATAAAATTGACCTCAAATCATCTAGATTGAATGATTTTTTTTTTTTTTGAGGCAGAGTCTCCCTCTGTCACCCAGGCTGGAGAGCAGTGGTATGATTATGGCTCACTACAACCTCTGTCCCTTGGGTTCAAGTGATTCTCGTGCCTCAGTCTCCTGAGTAGCTGGGATTACAGGAACACAGCACTACACCTGGCTAATTTTTATATATTTTGTAGAGACAGGTTTTGCCATGTTGCCCAGGCTGAACTCCTGAGCTCAAACAATCTTCCCACTTCGACCTCCCAAAGTGCTGAATGATCTCTTACACTATATTCATATAATGCTTTCTAGTTTAGAAGATGCTTTCAAAAAACATCAACTTTTTTTTTTTTCCATGAGATGGAGTCTCCCTCTGTCGCCCAGGCTGGAGCAATTCTTCTGCCTCGGCCTCCTGAGTAGCTGGGATTATAGGCACGTGCCACCATGCCAGGCTAATTTTTGTATTTTTAGTAAAGACAGGGTTTCACCATGTTGGTCAGGCTGGTCTTGAACTCCTGACCTTGTGATCCACCCACCTTGGACTCCTAGAGTGCTGGGATTTATAGGCGTGAAAGATCAGCTTTTAAAATTTTTAAAACCATGCTTTGAAATAGAGAAGTAAACAGATTCAAATAGAAATTAGTAGTTCACTGGATATTGGTAGTTTGTTGGCTACTAAATGTGAAACTTACTTGTATTATGACTTAGTGGTTTTTAAACTTTTCATTAATACCTTCAAATTATAATGGAATTAAATGAAAATTCAGAAATAATTCTCTTTCATTTGGTTTCCTTTTACATATTCAAACTTTATGTTGGTCAAACTTAAATGTTTAGTATGGCTGTATATTTTAGATGTGCCAGTAAGTTGTGAATTTACATAACTAAGAACTTTTCTGAACTACAGAACAAAAATAAACGAATAAAATTTCAAGAATCCAGTGTCTTAGGGATTTTGGATTTAAAAATTGCTATCACACTGATTGGAAATTTTACTGATAAGTAACCTTTTAATATTATTATTTCCTTAAGCTACAGAAGTACATGTTAGGGATTAGCAGTTTAAGGCTATTTACTATCAGTTTATTGATGAATTGATTTTTCTTATGTTGTTTACTGACTCTTTTTTTGCTTCTTAAAAAAGAAATTATATTTGCCAATAGCAAGTTTGAGAGGCCTCTTATCAGAAAAATTGTTAAAAGAGATCTCTTCTAATTTTACAATTTAAAATGCTGTGCCTGCAGAACGTAATCCTGTACAATATTATTTAGCCTATTTATTTAGCCTCTAACTGTTGGGTCATATTTAGCCTCTAATATTATTTAGCCTCTAACCATTGGGTCATATTCTCTTCTATCCATTTATTGTTTAGGAAATGATTACTGCCTACATACTTAGGTTTTACATGATTTATATGTGTATCATTATACAATAAAATCATTAAGTCAGACACTTTATGTTTGTACCTTTCTCTCCTCTGAACCTCCTTAATGTCTTTTGTTTTACTGCTAAAAATAGCTGTTTTTCAGCTATCTAATAAGTACCAAGAGCCCTCATTCTGTTGAAAATAGTTTAAACAAAAAGAGGGCAGCCTTAGCAAAGGCATAAAGGTTAGAAACATTTCATTCTGTGTAAAACTGCTTCCCTTTCCTCGTTGTACTGGGATAAGTAAGGCTAGCTGCTGTGACAGTCAAATCTCAAAATGTCAATGGCTTCATACAACAGAAGTTTACCTTTTGCTCTCATGAAAAGTCTAATGATGATATTCTGGGTTGGATAATAGCCTTCAATGTGGAAAGTGGACCGTCAGGAAACCTGTCTCCTTCCTTTAAGATGGGGTAGTAGAACCCATCTGCTAAGGATATCAGAATTTGTTGCTGGATCCTCTGCATCCAGCTGGCAAATGGGGTCTAAGAAAATATGGAGAATCACATAGGAAGTTTGTATGGGACTTCCAGAACTGGAAATGGCTGATGTGGTTCTGCCCTCATTCTGTTGGCCATAACTCAGTCATGTGCAAGGGAGGCAGTTAAATGTTTTTTAGCTATGTGGCCAGGAGGTAAAGGAAAAGGTTTTGTTGAACATCTAGCAGTTCTTGCCTAGCCCGTGGTAGTTGTCCTACGGAAGATGTTTCTCAGGCAACTCTGACGTCTTCCTTACCCAGAAGTTATTTGGGTTTGGGGCTGCAAGATTTTCAGGCCACATACGTGCCCTGCAACCACTCTTTATCTTTGAACCTTTAGAGTAGATTATCCTGAAGTCTTTTACTGACAGGTCTCAAATGTTACATTGCTCTGAGGGACTTAGGGGCTGACAGGAGTTTGTGTATAGGCATGAAAGATGGAAAATGGATGTGTATGTAGTAGCTGAAACAGGGGTTCAGATTTACCTGACTCTGCTGAAGCTACTTCCCAAATCCTCTAGTAAGAGCTTGACCACTATCCCTTCAAGCTCTCCTCTGATTCCTATTTCCCGCTGCCTTTAGCGTGGCCTGGACCCCATTCTGGCAGGCAGTGAACATTCATTAGTAGAAGTGGTTCCAGGAAAAACTGAACAAGAAAATTAATGAGGTTGTATAGGTTCACTAAGCAGATCTATTAATAAATTGTTCAGTAATATTTGAAATCGATTAAAACATTATTTTTTATTTTTATTTTTTGCTGTGAAGGACACTTGTGCCTTGCAATGAATTTGTTTACTTGGTTATTAAAAATTACATTCAAGTGTATAGATCGACGTTTTAATCTTTGAAACTGAATGTAAATTTAATTCTGTTAACTTGTTTTATTATTGTTACCATGGAGGCCACAGGAAGCACAATCTTTGTAAATTCATAACCTAAATGAATTAGCTTCCAAGAAATTAATGTTTTTCTACATCTAGTTGCTTTAAATGACTTTGAAATGATTTACATTTTTTGTCAACAATGAATATGGATTTTTTTACTTGCTTGAATTTCATAACTATGCAGCCCGAAACTGTAGGTTATAAACATAAAATTAATTCATATAGGATGAATTAATTTATAGGATGTATAGGCTATATATTATTCTGTTCTAAATTTTGAAATAATAATATTATTTCAAAATATATGCATAAAATGAAAATTGCTAAAAGTCATGACAGAAATTTGCTGTTTGTCAATGTAGTGTTTGTAATGGTTATGACCAGTTGACTCTCATAGATAACTCTTTGTCTGAATGATAACATTTTTTCCCCTAAATGTTGTGTCTGTCTCATTTAGAATTATGACTCATTCAGAAATCTCTGTGGGGATTCTGGAGAAAATATGGATTCAACCAAATGACTAAAAAGTTTCGATCAATTCACTCATCTTAGCCAGAAATGACATCTTAGGATAACTTTAAGAAGAAAAGTAAATTTATATTGCTCTTCTCCCCAAAGTGTATACAACAAGATTCTGCAAGTTGAGCTTGAGTTCAGATGCAGCCTCCTCCTGAGACACATGGAGGGAAACAGGAGTTCTTTTTAGCTTGGTAAGATCTCTAACCAGCGTTCCACTCATCCAGGCTGGAGAATCATCCACCTCTCCATAAAGCTACCCTCTCCACCAGAGTAGCCACAGCTAGTAATTAGAATGTAACAGAGGTGAATTCAGTTACTGGGACCTGTTTTAAGTCGGTACTTCTCCATCAGAGTAGCAGAACAGCTTTGGAGCCTGAGTTTGTTATTCTAGCCTCGCTATTCACAAAGTATGGAACCTTAGACAAATTCCTAAACTTCTTTGCTCCGCAGTTTCCTTTTAATATAAAATGAGGATAATAATAGTACTTATTTTGTAGGCAGTGGTATGAGGGCTTATTACTATTTGCAAAAATCAATTGTTAAATTTTCAGGAATTAAAAAAAAATTTAAATTATAGAATTTACTAAGTAAACTTATCAAATTAAAGGCCATAAATACTCAAAATTTATTTTCTAATTATTTGACTACATTTTACTGTTATCTATGTTTTTTAGGGTTATTTATATCTGTTGTATGTATCTGTATGGTGCAAATAGCATATAATGATGAGCTACTTATTGGGCTGCTGTGAATCTTGGCCCAGCTCCCATGTTCAGTGATATCAGGTTGGTAGCTTGAAACTAGCAATAGTGGAAATTGGCAAACCCTACAAAGCAGGCTTTTGTTTTGAGAGAGAGCTGGTTGTTAAACTTTTACCTGTAAACTACTGCTCATAGTGTTTTTAGTATTTATCATCCTTTAAAAATATGTTAAATATATTTATGTTATATAAATGTATAATATATAACATATAGTTATATATTAACATGTACATGTGTTTTCTGTGTGTATGTATAAACAAAACAGCATAGTTTTGAGTAAGTTCTCAAGATGTATTAGCCATTATTACTTCTGAGTTGTGTTTATTTCGTTTTTCATTCTATATTCTTTCCTCCCTTTCTCTCAGTTCTATTTCTTTTCCTCTCCTTTCCCTTCCTCCGGCCCCAAACCTAAAACAGTGGGTATGGGGAAATAGGAGAATAACTGGAAATTATTCTAGTTTCCCTTTCTTTCATCTTAATGTCTACTGACTTGATCTGAGACTATGTATATCTGATGTAGCACTGGATCTCCAGCCTGAGCAGTGAGCCTGCCACACAGTAGCCCTCAAATAGTCCCTGCTCTGCAGATCCACCTGAGGGCAGGCAGCAAGAGTGTTGAAGAGGCTGTGCAGGACACATACAGAGTCTTCCTTCTGTGCACTGAGTCTCTCATATGGCCCATTTGGTTCTAGAAAGTCAAAGCTTCAGTTAGGAACTGCTTCCTTCCAGCAATGTTGCCCTTCCAAGACCACCCCCAAGATCACTAAAAAGATTTTAGAAAATGTTCTAGAGAACATATTAGATTAAGTAACTTCAAACAGCTGTAAATAGCAGTGGACTATTCAGTGAAGAAGTATGCAAATATAAGGACTTACTAAGGTTAAGTTTATTTGCACCCCAGTCTTGGAAACTGTTCATCTTGGCCCTTCTTCTATTTTATATGCCTAGTTAAGAGCTTTCCTATGTAGTAATGTAGTTATTGTTATCAAACTGGCTCTGGTTTTCAGAGTCAGATATTCATCCTGTTTGTCCATTCAATGACCTGCTTTGGCTCATTTTACAATAAGAAATCCCTCTTCCCTGTGGCCTAATTCAAATTTTTATTAATTTGCCTTTTAATGAAGAACTTTGAGATTTAGTTTTATCATGTCTTGGTTGCATTTTTTAAAAAATTATTTTTATTTTATGTTATGTTACTATTTTGCCCTAATTCAAAGTAACAGTAATACCTGAATTTTGAGTTTCTGTTAAGTAGATAAAAATATTAATTTGCTACAGTTCATTTACTTATAATTACACTTTTAGTAAACAGAGTCCTTAATAGATTCTAAAATTTAAAGAGAACTATCCATCGGATTTTTATGCATATGACTTTTGCCACAATCCTCATTGACCTTCCAAGTGCTCTTTATGATCAAAAGAGTTCAGGAATCTATAACCAGCTATTTTATTTATGCTACTGGAACTAAGTTATCTAAATATGAAAACTTGTACCATCAGATAATTATAGATAAAGAAATGAAATTCAAAGATAAAACTTTTAATGATCTAGTCCCTTAAATAAAAAAAAAAATTAAACATTTAATCTCAAGATTTTGCTGCCCAAATCATCTTCAGTAGGCTATGGATTGGCATTAATCCATCCTCTGGGACAACTGGGTTTGCTTTTTAGGTTAAAGGTGGTTCAGCACCTGGCTTATAAGTGGCCCTCTGCAGCAGTAAATAAATTGTCTATGAAGTCTCTGATATTGTCCCAGCTGCAGAGCAGATGGTGCAGTGAGCAGAGGGCAGCTGTGTTGGTCCTGCCTTCTGGTTTCGTTGCTTACAGGCCATAAATCTCTCTGTCTCCTTCCTTCCCTTTCTCTCCTTACACTTATATTTACTTCCATTTATTTGCTACTGTGGGCTCAAAAATATTTCTTTTCGTCTCTGCCTTCCCAACCACCAACAGATACCTGAAATATAAACTCTGTTCCTGTGTAATACAATAGAATTATTTCCGCACATAGTTGAAAAAAAAGTTCTTTGAGTTTAAGGAAAAGGCCTGGGCCAGGAGTCTCCTGAAGAACAGGTGTTGTAGTGTATTTGAATGCTGGGCCATCTGCTAGGTCGTGAGAACCCGCTGCGTACAGCTGGCTGCCTGACACTTCAGGGTGTCACTGACTAATACATTACATGAAATATGTTAACACCATCGTTGTAGGAAATAGTGTCCCAGTATGATGTGAAGCTGCAATTTTAAAGGTAAATCTGTAACCTGTTACACTTTTGTGAGACTTAAAGTGTGTCTAAATGAGACTTAGAGTGTGTCATATTTGGGAGTTTATGATTTCCATTCACTAGACAACCTGTTGTGTCTCTTTTATGCTATGAAGATTCAATGATAATATTTCAAAATGTGAGATTTCCTCTCCATGAAATATAGTGCAAACAAATAATATTCTACCCAAAAACACATCTCCCAAAGATCAGACTATCCCTTTAGTAAAAGATTCTTCCATTCTAACCTGAAAATTTTTATAGTATTACCAGAATTAAATTCTATTTCATGAAGGTAGTATATATCCAAAATGCATTACTTTGTCTTGACTTCCTTTGGATATGTTTCTGTCTTCTGGAAGTTCTTGTTCATATTTTTTAGGGGAGTAGGTGTAGACAGCCAATATCTACTTTTTTGAACTATGTTTTGTATTATCTGAGTGATCTGTCTACTAGTCTTACATCTTTCAGACAGGCTCCAAATTACTAGTAGTGCTCTCCATCTTAAAATACAGCTGACAGAAACTGAAGGAAACACTTTACAACTACCGGGGGGAAATACTATACTTGGATTATCTTTCCTTCTCAAAAGGAACATACTATCTAGACACTGGTAATAGGCTGGGAAATATAAACTGAGTAGCAGAAACAACTGGATCTGTAATAAATTAATAGCTCTTGGTAATTGTCAGTAAAACTAGAAATCTCTTCTGCATGAAGGAAGTCTTATATGAAAACAGTGTACCATTTTCTGTGTTTTCCTTTGTCAGACTTCTCCAGTTCTCATAGGAATTAAACAGATGAATTGAAATAAGGTACTAATAGTTCTAGAGACCAGATGCATCATTGATGACATTGTTGATTTGTGAACATTTATTGCAACTTCCATCTCAAAACTCCAGTTATAGTCTGGGGCTTTCCTCTCAAAAAGGGCACAAGAGCTGGAATTAGACCCTTGGGGGTTCTGGCAGGTTGGGAAGGATATTTTATCAATCTATTCAAATGCTGCCTGGCTCTAGTTTGGTCAGTCTGAATGTCAAGACAGAATCATTCTAGACCTTCAGGCAGCAACAATTGGGATAAAGGAAGAGGAGGGAAAGGAGAAGAAGGGAGGGAGCAGCCATATCCCATGGGAAGAGCCCTTCCGGAACCGGAACCAGAGGGAAGGGGAGTTCTTACAGACGTGTCCCAGGGGAGGCCTCATCTACAAAAAGCCTACATAAGGGATGTTGGCACATTAGTGACTCCCCAAGTAAATAAAACACAACCCCTAAGCTAAAAACCTGTTCCTCTTCATAAAATGCCACGATCTGTCAGCAAATAAGTTGGTCTTCTTCTTGAGCAATAGCCAATGACGATAATCAACATTCAAGATAATTATCATTCATAAGAAGTAAAATAACATTTTAAGAATTTGTTAGTCACTCCTTTGTTATGGCACATGATTCAACAGAAATTCTGGTTCCCCCTGATGAAATGCAGGGATTATTAAAATTAGATAAACTAAAAATAGTTCTAAAAAAAAACCCTGAAGATGTTGCATACATCTTACCGAAAACAGAAATCTGAGTTATGTTCAGAGGAGGTATCTTTTACAAAAGCAGAGAGAGATGTAAAAATAGAAATTTGAGCAGTGGCTTACATACAATTTTATGTCATTTTGATTTGAGAACAAATTGTGCCACCATATCTCGATCCTTAAAAAAGAACACACCCTGCCTGAATGGGAGAATGGGCAAAAGTGATTTATGAGGTACTTTTGAAGAAAACATGCCTTCTGGGAAACAAATGAGAGGTAATCAATGAAACAGCTATAAACAGTGAATATTAAAATTCACAAAGAAAATCTGGACCAATATAAATTGAAACATAAGTGTGAGATGAATAGGTAAGGAAACTTAGGGTTGATACTTATCTCAGGCTCTTTGTACTCTAATGACCATAACCAAATAAGCTGCAGCTTTTAAATTTTTCTAACATAGATAACATTTATTGCAACTTCCATCTCAAAACTAAAGTCATAGTCTGGGGCTTTCCTCTCAAAAGGGGCACAAGAGCTGGAATCAGACCTTTGGAGGTTCTGGCAAGTTGGGAATAATAATTTTTCCAACATAGATAAATTATATGACAGTAACCTAACCTGAATTTGGAGCAATTTTGTCTTTGTATGTTCAGTGTATTTAACAATAAAAATCTCAAAGAAAAAATTATTCACCAAAAGGAGGTGTCTTAGCCACCTAGAACCTTCAATTTTAGAAAAATTGAGGTATCTGGATTTATCTTTAAGTATATGGTAGTTTTAATTACTCAAGAAGCTGGGTTCTAGGTGTAATGAGGAGCTATCTACTAGTTGTAACTTCTGAGCTATCAAAAGAGATGGGTATATCTAATATTGCATTAGATATTGAACATAGGAAATGCTGAGCCCATCATCATTTTTATGAGTAGGGCTAGGAAATAATAAGAAAAGTATATATTTGGTCACTGCCCCCAGTTCCTGGCATAGAGCTCCTAAAACCTTGAAATTTCCTGAGCAATAGTGGTATTAGGTGCATCTTTTACTCAAATATTTGGTCTTTGTCCCTAGTTCCTGACACAAAGCTCCTAATCCCTTGGAATTTCCTAGGTGATAGAGGTGTCTTTTGTTCTAACAAAGTGACTTTTTGTGGTCTCCCGGATGGGTGGCGTCCACCAGAGAAACTAAGCCATGATTAGAAGTTTGGCACTCTCTGTCCCACTTCCCATCCTTCAGAGAAGCAAGAGGGCTGGAGATTGAGTGAAATGATCATGCCTACATGATGAAGCCTTCATAAAAATCCCTGAACTACAGCGATGAAAGAGCTTCCTGGTTGCTGAACAGGTGGAGGTGCCTAAAGGATGGCACATCCAAAGCAAGCATGGAAACTCCAAGCCTCTTCCTTCATACCTCGCCTTATGCATCTCTTTCATCTGGCTGTTCATTTGTAGCCTTTGTAATGTCCTAGATAATAGGCCAGTAAATTGTTTCCCTGAGTTCGGTGAGCTGCTCTAGCAAATTAATTGAACCCAAGAAACAGGTCATGAGAACCCTAATTTAGAGCCAGCTGGTCAGAAGTTCCAGGGACCTGGGCTTAATGATTGTCATCTGAAGTGGGGACAGTCCTGTGGGACTGAGCCCTTAACCTGTGGGATCTGACTGTAACTCCAGGTAGTTAGTGTCAGAATGAATTATACACCTAGGTGGTATCCACTGGACAAGTTCTTGGTAAGTGGCGAAAAAGCCACACATCTGGTTTTAGAAGTGAAGTATTGAAAAGTATATTGTGTGACGAGTGTGAGAGTAGGAAAAACAGTTGTGTTTTTTTCTATGTAAAACAAGGTCCCTGGTGGCACATTTCCTGGGCAGGGTAAAGATGCGATCCTTCATCACTTCCCTCGCCTCTTCTTGCCACAGCCTTCTTGCCTGCCACAGCTAGCCGCCTTGTGGCCTCTGGCACAGCATATGTTCACATGACATTAAAAGCAGTCGAGAGTAATGGGGAATTAGTTCCGGTTGGGGATGGAACCAGACTACTCTTCACAAGATCTGCCCCTACTCCTGACCTGCCTGTGTCGTGGCTCCTTCCAGACCAGAGCAGCAGGTGGGCCCTGTCCTCCCTGCCCTCTGGCATGCATTCTGGTTGCTGGGATGTATTCATTCGAGGAAGAGGGGCACAGTGTTCCTACCATGACTTAAAAAGGTCATGTTTCCCCCCACTTTTACTGAGAGAGGGCTGCTGAGCTCAAGCACTATTGAAACCAAAGAACGCGCACAGCTAACAGCTGACCAACAGTATGCTTACTATGCCTCAGAGTGCAGAATTTCTGATTTTTTAAAAAGTACACTGTATTCACAGTGGTTTAGCCAAGAAAAATGATTATTTCTTTCTCATTATGGAAAAAGAGATTTAGACTTCAAATGTGATAAATGCATGAACTGGCTCAATCATTAATGTATCTTAAATAACAAGAAATTTATATAGATTAAACTTAATTTTCCATTGGCATGTCTTTCTGTTTGAGATTTTTATAAAGAAATAATTTCTTTTTTTTATATTTTATATTTGAAAACATAAAATTTTATATTTTTGACATTAAGGTTTTCCAAAATTTCCTAATAGAAATGGTTCTGTTTTTCACAAATCTAGTAAAAGCAATATGCAGTCGTTTCTTCCCCATTTTGCCCTCTGCCTCATAAGGCCTGTGGAGATCTACCAGCCATTTGAAATTTAGCTTTGAAAAGCCTTTTGAGCTCTTTCACACTTCACCTCACGAGGGATAATTATTGTGTGAGTTGGTAAGTTCTACATTCACCCACTTGCCATTTTTATTTGGTTTTTCTTCTTAAATTGTATGATATTTATTGTTAAGGGTAATGTTCCCCCTGGAAATAATGCATAAAAACAGCCAGAAGTTATTTTCCACAAGAGGGAATTGGATTACAAATAGGAAACCCTGGAGATCTAAAACCTTCCATAGGGAACAAACTCCCAGGAGACTCCTCCGCCTTCTTTATTTCCTTCTGTTTCCCCTGTAGATTCTGCTTTGTTTCACTTAGGAGAGTCCTACATTGCCTCCTGTGGTATACGGGGGAGTAAGAAAAGTCCAGGGTAATCTCGAGGAAAGGGACAACATGGCTGACCAGATACAGTCAGGAAACCCCTCTTCCACCAACAGAAAACAAAATATGGAGTAAACCATCACACGTTGAACAGATCTTTTGAGAGAAAACACTGAAAGTTCATAGAGAGGCAATGCAGACACCAAGGTTGAAAAGAGAAGAAACTGGGACCTGCATAGAATTGCCAAATGCCAGGACCAGCTCCCAGACCTGAACAGGTTCTAAGAAAGGGATTACTGAAGAACCTCTGGGGCATCACAGTCCCACTATGGAACTCTGGGATTTTAGCTCCAAGAGATCCAATGACCCCCATAGACATTTGAATTGGCAAGGGGACTGCCTGGAGAGTAGGCAGATGCAGAGCTCCAACATGCACAGAGCCCAGAAGGTTTCAAATGTGGGGTAGCTATAGCAAAACAGCCACAGGTACATCCCTCCAGGGCTCTCCATCTTGCTCTGAGAGGCTCTAGCCCCTGCTGATTGCTGGGCTGGGCAAGAGCAGGATTGCCTTTCCCGTGGGACCAAGGCACATCTGATCTGCCTGCTCCCTTGTCTGCTGGCCAATCCCTTGTAAGCAGGCACACACAGCACAGACTCCACTGCTCCACCTGAGGGTTTTGCCAGTGGCCTGGGAGCATTTTGGCACCCCTAGCACAACTGGAGCTCGACCCCAAGGGGCCAGAGGACAAAGCTGTGGGCCGGGGCCCAACCCTGCAGGGTTCAGCACACTGCCCAGGGATATCAAGCTGACATCTGTGGTCTGAGTTCAAGTCGGGGAAGAGCCCCCACTCTCAGAATACTGAGAAGAGTGAGGCATGGGTTCATGAGCCAGCCTTGGAGCTGGGCATCCTTCCCTTTGCAAGACCAGTCTGGGAGGGTGTAGCCTGTTGACCAGCCACAGCTTTTGTTCAAGGGAGCCCCATAGTCTGTCACATCTGGAACAGTCCAGCAATCTAGGCACAGAAGTCCTGGAGTTTGAAAATCTAGCTGAGTGGGCTTGTTCCTGGGGCAGACGCTGGAGGGAGACCTGCTCAGGGCAGTGTGAACTGGGAGGGCCCCATAGCTGTTGCTGGGCAAAAAAACCCTGAGCCATGGGCACCACACCAGCTGCACACCCCAGTACCACCACCCTGCCCAGAGATCCTCCACACTTGACCCACTGCATCACCAGACCACCCACAGATATACCCCAGAACCTGCTATGACTCTGCCAGGCACAGAGGAGCAGGTCTCCAGGGAGTTGCAGACCTTCTGGTGACCTAACCTTTGGCTCAGGCCACACTCAAAGGATGGGGGAGTGTAGCCTGCCAGGGCCTCCCTTAGGGCTAAGGAAATGTGTGTGCAGCACCAATGATTGGAAGGTACTTGGCCAAGGCCCTGAAAGGGACTTGGTGAAGAGGTTATCTTGTGTTACCTCCTGTTTTGTCCCCCTCCCCAGAGCATTACTGTGAAGGCATTGAAATATAAAAGAAGCTCATGTCTGAGTAAAAGCTCCCTGTCTCCCAGCCATCCCTCTTATACGCCATCTCTTGGATCACAGCCTGAATTACATCACTGAAGAAGAATTTCTTCAGCACACATTTCCTGCAAAACCCAGTGTAGGAAACTAGCCACAACTAAGGAACCCATACAGAGCTTTGGCCCTTTGAAACCCCCTAGAAATGAAGCCAATTGACTATACATAGCGCACACCACAGTCAAACCCTTAAGTGAAGAAAAAAAATAAAACAAAAAGCCCCATCCAAATGACAGCAACTTCAAAAGATAAAGAAACACCAACCCTCAGATGAGAAGGAATCAGTGCAAGAACTCCAGCAATTAAAAAATTCAGAGTGTTTCCTTACCGCCAAAGGATTGCACTAGCTCCCCAGCAATGGATCCTAACCCAATTGAAATGTCTGAGTGACAAACATAGAATTCAGAAGCTGGATGGGAAGGAAGCTCAATGAGATTCAAAAGCATCAAAATCCTACCAAGCATACTGTCAGACCACAGTGGAATAAAAATGTAAGTCAATACCAGGAAGATATCTCAATACCACACAATCACATGAAAATTAAACAACTTGCTCCTGAGTAACTTTTGGGAACACAATGAAATTAAAGCAGAAATTAGAAAATTCTTTGAAATGAGTAAAAACAGAGCCACAGCCCAGCACCATGGCTCATGCCTGTAATCCCAGCACTTTGGGAGGCTGAGGCGGGCAAATCACTTGAGGTCAGGTGTTCGAGACCAGTCTGGCCAACATGGTGAAACACCGTCTCTGCTAAAAACACAAAAATTAGCTGGGCGTGGTGGCATACACCTGTAGTCCCAGCTACTCGGTAGTCTGAGGCAGGAGAATCACTTGAACCTGGGAGCCAGAGTTGCAGTGAGCAGAGTTCATGCCATTGCACTCCAGCCTGGGCAACAGAGTAAGACTCTGTCTCAAAAAACAAACAAACAAAAAACAGAGACACAACATACCTAAGCTCTGGGATGTAAGAAATGCAGTGTTGTTAAGAGGAAAGTTCATAGTGCTAAACACTCACATCAGGAAGTCAGAAAGATCTCAAACTGAATTCTTATACACTGTTGGTAGGAAGGTAAATTAGCTCATTCACTGTGGAAAGCAGTTTGGAGATTTCTCAAAGAACTTAGAACTACCATTCAACCCAGCAATTTTATTACTGGGTATATATCCAAAAGGAAATAAATTTTTCTACCAAAAGGACACATGTACCTATATGTTCATTGCAGCACTATTCACAACAGTAAAGCATGGAACCAACCTAGGTACTCATCAATGGTGGATTGGATACAGAAAAAATGTGGTATATATACACTATGAAATACTATACAGCCATAAAAAATAATGAATTCAATGTCCTTTGCAGCAACATGGGTGCAGCTGGAGGCCATTATCCTAAGTTAACTAACACAGGAACAGAAAACCAAATACCACATATTCTCACTTATAAGTGGGAGCTAAGCATTGGGTACACCTGGATATAAAGATAGGAGCAGTAGACCCTGGGAACTACTAGAGTGGGGAGGGAGGAAGGCAAGGGTTGAAAAACTACCTATTGGGTACTGTGCTCACTGCCTGGGTAATGGGTTCATTCATACCCCAAATCTCAGCATCGCACAGTATACCCTTGTTAATGAACCTGCTCATGTACTCCCTAAATCTAAACAGTTGAAAAAAGAAAATAAAAATCCAGCAAGTTTCAAGTTCAGTCAGAATACTACCAAGTAGTTGTGAATATGAGTGTCACAGATTGTCCAACTTTATCAAAGTAATTCTTGAAAGAAGCTATACTCTATAAAGCTATTAGAAAGAGAGGCTAAGTGATTACAGGAAAAATTCGAAGAACATATAAAGAATTTCAAAACGGCAAGGTTGATTATTTACTGGAACTTGATGTTGAACAAGGTCCTGAGATAGATATTTAATATAAAAGCTTTTTTGTACGTTTAGTAAAAATACGATAGTATATTTGTTGGTTGGCAGTAGCCATTTGACTATAGTCAGATCTCTAGATTGGATGATGGGTTCATGGTTTATTGGATCAAAAATGTTTTCTGTAGAGTCTATGGGAATCTAAGAACTATCTCTCATCTGTGTTTTTAAAAGCCAGCAAAACATGCCTGTGTTTTATAGAAACTTTGTAAGAATAAAGCATTTGGACACCGATATATCTACATATTTAGTTTCATTGACTGCCGGGATGAACTGAACAATGAATTATTTAGATTGTTTTTCAAACATAATAGACTCAAAAGAAAAAAAATCCTTTTCCCCCATAGGCAAGAATATCTTGCATTCCTCTGACTTAAATTTATTCCAGTCTATTTTCTATTCATTTACTCCATTCATTTGCCAAAAGATTACTTCCTATTACGCCATAAAGCATGAAGTGAATGGATGAATAATGAAGTGAAGATAACTAATAATTATACTCTGTAATATCTATAGTAGAATTTTTTAAGTCACAGATTTAAAATCCCCTGTGAGATAAATATTCCTTCTTTGTACTCTGTGTTCTAACATAGAGAAAGCTAGGATTGTGAAGCTAAATTGCTACCTGAATCATGAGCGGTGGCATTTTGAAAAGGAAATGCCAGACTACTTTAAGAGAATTTCAAATGACAGAAGAACCGAGGGGGGAATCTTAACTAAAATTAGAGTAAGAAGAAATTCTTGTCACTAAGAGATTGACGTTTTCATTCTTCGCCTAATTATTTCAGTCAGGAATGTCTTCCATTATATACTGCCTTAGCCCAGTTATCACTGCTCTGGGATCAAACAGTGAATCCCTCCTACTCCTTTTGGCACACAGTCATCCATATATTATTAATTTTATTCGTGGCATCCTTCCGATTGCCCGTATTTTGCCCTATGAAAGAATTCAAGGTGAGAACTGTTCGCAAGGAATTATCTGGTTTCAGCCTGTTACCTTCAGGAAAGGAAATTCACATCTATATCGCCTCAATATTAACGAGCTTTATACTAAGAGAAGTTTGTCCCAGCATAGTATCAGATGTTTAAAATTGTCCTAATGTAATAATGCAATGTTCTAATATTCAGCTTTGGCGGCATCTAGTCCATTCTTTTCCCAAGCCTAGCCATTTGGTGTGTTTTTAGATTCATAGATTCATGAGGAGTCATAATCTTGTTTAATCAAGATACTCCAGAACGTATCAACAGAACACTTATAAACTAACATTTCTCAAAATATCCATAGTGAAGGACAGTCTCTTAAAATTTTCTGTCACAGCCCAGTAGTTTTTATAAAATACAGTGGAAATGAATTTTTAGAAGATATCAGGAAAATAAAATTGCTATAAAAAATGACTAAGAACTTACTCTTGATTTCTGTACTTACCTTGTCACAGACCAGTTCCGGTCCATAGACCCTGCCTTGCACAGCAGTATTCTAAAACATTTTTGATACTTCTCCCCAGTCTTTTGTCATGTGAAAAAAATCATTATTTTATTATACCAAGAACAAAGAGTGGGGAGCAGTCTCCATGGGCACAGGCAAAAGGAAGTTGTATTGTCTGTAGAGAATTTTAAAACAATCATATAATTGACTAAAAATCAGTCTACTTTTTGTTATCAACATTCACCAATAACTCTTAACAATGTCAATGATAAAATTCTTCTCAAAGATCTTCCGCACATGAAACCTACTGTTTGTACTTTAATCAGTTGTATTGCTGTACCCCACATGGTGTAGTTTCTTCACATTCTCTTTTATCAAATAGGATATACTACTATAATAAGAGTTGACCAATTTAGAAAATAATGGAAGACTTATTCTTGGCTGTTCAGATGTTAAATTTCTTCAGAGTACTTCTGCTTTTAACAATAGCACCCTCATTGCTAATTAATGTTTGATTTATGAAATCAACTGTAGCTGGGTCTTTTTTCTCCATGTTTAGTCTTAGTTGGTACTTCAGTATCATAAATATCATTTGGAGAATTTTTTTTATTTCCCCTAAATGTACTATAATATTTTCATCTCTTCTGAAATCCACCCATTGTTGAATTAGTCTTCCATTTGGTTTAAATAAACTTGAAAATTGTTTTTGCCTCCCAGAGTGATAGCAATGGCATAGCCTTAGGCTAAGATCCTGTAAGAGGGTTTGGGTCATGTGTTATTAGTGAATATTCTTCAGGAAAAAAATTTGTAAGGGATGAGAGAAGCAGAATAGGGAAGGGGAAGGAACTGAGCATGGGTGTGGTCTCAGGTAAAGTCTAGCCTTGGCCTGATCCTCTTGGGGTGGGGGGGTGTGTGTGTGTCCTGTAAGAGGGTTTGGGTCATGTGCTATTAGTGAATATTCCTCAGGAAAAAAATTTGTAAGGGATGAGAGAAGCAGAAAAGGGAAGGGGAAAGAACTGAGCATGGGTGTGGTCTCAGGTAAAGTCTAGCCTTGGCCTGATCCTCTGGGGTGTGTGTGTGTGTGTGTGTTGGGAGGGATGCTCTAGGGTATAAATCACAGCACAGAACTGTCTTGTCTTGACAGACCATCATTGTCCACCCTTGGGAGAGAAGCATAAAATCTCCCAAACATCCTAGGCCTGAGACTGGGAGGTGGAAGGTGTGTGCATAGGTCAAATAGGTCATCTGGGTGGAACTCAAGCAGCATCTATGAGAGTGTGTACTGTGCAGTGCGCAGATCCACTGGCTTCCCACATTAAACTCACTCCATATAGATAACAACTTCTCCAGGATACTAGTTAGTCACAATATCTAGGGAAGCTTCCAAGAGGAAGGTCAGGGGAAGAAAGTAGATTTCTGCTGTGGCAGTTGGTTCCAAGCTATAATCAATACTCATTATCACCATCCTTCACTTTCTAGATTCCCCTCATCCTTGGCTAGTACTTCTGCTAGTCTAGTTGGCTTGTTTGCAGGGTATAGGGGATGACCCAGATCCACATCACTGAGGAGTTGGGCCCCAGCTTACTGTGCCTTATCAGTTGCACTTGCCCATTTGCAGTTGAAACCAGGCATGGGAGAACCATGGGGTGCCTCACTAGATCACCATATTCCTCGCACTCCCATTTTGCATCAGGCTTACCTCCCCATAATAACCAGAGTCAACTGCATCTGGCAGTGTGGGTACTTCTTTGTGTACCTGCTAGTCTACTGGCACATGGAGCCTTAAATGACCAGGTGGCAGCCACAGCAATAAGTGTAGTGGGTGTCTTGATGCACCTCTGTTGGAAATGTTCCCTTGATGAAGACCAGGATTTCTAGGCCCCAAAGTTGGGAGAATAGGAAGCACAAAGTCCCCAAGTGGATCATTGGTAATGATGGAGAGAAGTGCTACTCCTACTTCTACCCCTTGGTCTGTCAGCCCAGGTAGTCTACTTGTTTGAGGCACAGTACCATAAACTGGCTATTGAAGCTGTCTGTACATCCTGAAGGATAGTACTCCTCCTCACAAGGTTTCTACCTACTACCTGGCACATTAGCTGTACCTTTAATTGTCTTTTCCAGAGCTCTATCAATCAAGCTGGCATCTTCTGTATGATGAGGCATGTAGTAGGACCAATGGATTTTATGTTCAGGCACCCATTCCCACATCTTCTTTTCCATAAAGTGTTTGTGTATTCCAAGGTGGTATTTTTTAGGATCCTATATCAAGATACCAGACAATTGGTGAGCCATCAGTTAGTGGTGCTTGCAGAGACACTGTAGGTAGGAAAGGCAAACCCGTATCTGAATTATCCATCAATCCGGATCAGGATGAATTACTGACTTTTTTCGAGTAGGAGGTGTCTGATGGAATCACCTTGCTGTCAGGTGCTTGGTGTCCATCCTCAAGGGATAGTACCATGTCAGGGGGTCAGTTTTGGTTTCTCTGCAGTGACAGAAAAGGCTTTATCTTCTATTGGGCCCAGCTTTAGTCCATCTCTGCTTATGACTACTCTGTTCTTGAGCAAGTTGGGTAAGCACTGGGGTGGCTGGTGACAGAAGCTGGCTGACATCTACTGGCCGAGTCATCCTGTCCACTTGATGATTAATGCTTCTTCTATAGTGAGTGCTGTCTTGTGGACAAAGAGCTCATACTTCGTTCCCACTCTAATAGATCCATTCATATACTTCCTTCCCAGAACATTGTTGTTCACATGCCCTCTCAACGGACTGAGTTAGGGTATCTATATATTCTCATTTTCGTGTATATTTCTATATTCATCTATATTTATTGAAATTCACGAGTTCACACCAATATCTTTGATTCCAGTCCAACACCATGAGCACCATTGTGCTCATTCAAGTTTTTTTCCGTTTCATATTTATAACTCCCTTCTCCAACAGTGAGAAACTGTCTTCCATCATCCTTTTTATCTGGTGGGTTGTTTTTTGTTTTCTTTTTTTTTTTTTTTTTTGATAAAAGTTATATTTCTTTTTTGCCAAGGCTAGAGTGCAGTCCGGTGGCGCAGTCTTGGTTCACTGCAACCTCTACCTCCTGAGTTCAAGTGATTCTCCTGCTTCAACCTCCTGAGTAGCTGGGATTACAGGTGCGTGCCACCACAGCCGGCGAATTTTTATATTTTTAGTAGAGACAGGGTTTCACCATGTTGGCCAGGCTGGTCTCAAACTCTTGACCTCAAGTGATCTGCCCACCTCGGCCTCCCAAAGTGCTGGGATTACAGACATGAGCCACTGCGCTTGACCCCATTATCCTTAATGTATTTATTTGTTTGATCAGTTCCTTGTATGTAACATCTCACATTGCTGCTGTTGTCCCCTATCTTTTGTGGATATCTGCCTCATTCCACTTGGGCTATGATGTCCCACCCCGGTTCTTCTTTTCAAGTGGATATGATCTCCTCATGCTGCTAAGGTTCTGATACCTCATGTCAGGTCTGCTGTCCTGCATGGAGGTCTTCCTCAGTGTATTCATATTTTGGCAGCACTCAGAGGGAAGTAGAGACCTCACACAGTCCCTGAGCCTAAACCACATGGTCCAAGCCATCTTTACTACGGCTCAACAGGGGGACATTGTCACAGGTAATGAGATTGTATTACCTTGTTTTTCATTTGTTATTTCTTTTATTTCACATACAGCTTTCTCTAGAATCATCCACAAGAGTGACAGGCCAAGAGGAAAGAATAATTGGGAGGGCAGAATTTGAGAATTACCACACCATTAATTATTATGTCTCTGAATTTAAGCCCAAGGGATAAAGATGTAATGAAAAATAGAGAAATACAGAATTATCATTGTTGTGTGTCAATATATGAGACATATTAAATTTTCTTCGTTATAACAAACACCACACAGAACTCCTTGAGTACATATCAAAATATTCAGCTTAATAAATCACACAGAAGTTAATCAAAGGCTGTATATGATGGATGAGAACTGCCTTTAGTAGTAGCTTTTTAATTTCTATTCTATAACTTACCGCCATAATAATTTCACTCCTCACTTTGTTAAAGAATTTTTTAGTATAAGTATGTCCCATATATCTGGGATATATTTTTGCTGAAAGAAATTTTGGCTTAGCTGAGACTACAATTTAGTAGGGTGTCTTGTATTTTTATCTGCTATATATGGCAACCATAGGTAAGAAGAGAAGCCAAACATATCTCAGCTGCTTATTTTTCTAAAGCCATGGAACAGTCCCAACCACTTTACCCAGAAAAGAGAATGTAACCCAGATAAAAACAACTGGCACTGAGCTGGGGGTTCTTCCTAATTTTATCATCATCAAAATTAACTAATAAAAGATGAGAGAAACAGACTTGGGAAGTGTCCCAACCCTAGGAGAAAAAGAGGGAGAGAAAGAGGGAGAAACCAAGAAGACAAAAGAGAGGAGAAAATACAAGGAAGAGAAAAGAGAGCAAGAAAGGAAGAGGACAGAGGAAGAGAGAAGCCAAGAGTAGAAGGAAGATACAGCCACATAGGAGGGGACACAGCCATTGTCACCAGCTCAGCAGGAGGAGAATGGAGCCAAAGCCCATCAGAAGGAAACCATGTGGCTATACCAGCTCCAGCTCCAAAGCAAAAATATCTCCAATCTCAAGAACCATGATCAAATGCTTATCAGAATTAGACTCTAGTAAACTTAAAATCCTATCTTCAAAGAAAGAGTAGCTGGACAAGCACCTATATCTGCACTTCATATTCAAGCCATAGGCCCAGAGCGATTTTTTTTTTTTTGTTAAGGAAAAAAGCTTCTGCAATATTTCCTGTATTCATCTCCGAAATAAGCCTCTGTAGATATGTAACAAGCATCTTTTCTTATTTGTGGCTTTAGGAAACTATTGCAGTAAAATGTACCAGAGTAGAGTAATAACACCCCAAAAGATCTTACAAAGAAATCAGATATTTTGATACCACATAATCACAAATATATCCTAGAACTTAGTTTCCCTACACAGCAGAAGCATTAGACAGCTCATTTGTATTCTAATAGTAACAATAAATAAGCATGTAAACTCCAGACAGGGAGTTCAAGCAAATGAGGAAAGAGAATCACAAAAACTTTAGAAAACATCTGATCCAAATATTTCTGTTAGCAGATAAAGAGACTAACTACTAGGTCAAATCTTATGTAGGTCAAACGTTAGGAGGCTTGAGTCAGGAGGAAAGTTAGGAAACCATGGTTGCCAACCCTCACCAGTTCACTGTACCATGATTTCCAATCAGCAGCATCTTCTTTTCTTTATCCGAGGGCAAGGACTCTTGCTGCTAGAACCCACTTTGTGAAGTCAGCAGGCCTGAAAATTAACATCCCCTGGGAGTAGCCCTCAAGTCCTTCTTCATTCTTTAACTGGGACAGTTCTGAGGAGTGGGATCTAAGCTGGGTCCCAAAGGTCCTCCAGTGGCAGTGGGATTGAGCTCAGTCTCCCACCTCAATAGCTGGCATGATAACACACCCTGTATTGGCTACCTAACCTTTCTTGGTCCCATTTCCTCACTCTCTTATCAGTGCTTCTTTTACCTCCCAAATAAACTACCTGCTCTTGAATCATCTGCCACTGGGGAACCCAGACAAACTCAGTCAGATTTCTGGAAGTTTGCTGTATCTAAAAATTTCTGACTAATATAGTGTATTATTAGAATGCAATTTGTTAATAAATCTCATTGTATTATACTTAGGTAATATTTTATTGTGTATTATAACAATTTCATTTATTTTTTCCCTATGAGCTTTTATAGATAGTACACTAATTCAGGGTTCTTACATTCATAGCACACATACACACATACACACACACAAATATTATATATATATAAATTTTTTTTTTTCCCTGAGACAGAGTCTCACTCTGTTGCCCAGGCTGGAGTATAGTGGCAAGCGATCTTGACTCACTGCAGCCTCCACCTCCCAGGTTCAGGTGATTCTCCTGCCTCAGCCTCCTGGGTAGCTGGGATTACTAGTGCCCGCCACCATGCCTGGCTAATTTTTCTATTAGTAGTAGAGACAGGGTTTCACCATGTTGGGCAGGCTGGTCTCAAATTCCTGATCTCAAGTGATCCACTTGCCTTGGCCTCCCAAAGTTCTGGCATTATAGGCATGAGCCACCACGTCTGGCCCACTTATATATTTGTTAGATGAATTTGTGAATTAGTAAAATATCAACTGATAAGAAAAGTGAAACTTTACTATTAATAGATAGCTATCACTAGGCCTTTAAGGAAAAAGAAGAAGAAAGACAAACTACTTTGGAAAAAAGAAAAGTGAAGTGAGGCAGACATGGAAGAGACTGAAGTCCATTTAAGGACTCTGGCGTAATTGAAGTTGCTAATTACTTCTTATAGCAGCTAAATGGGCTAGGTTACCTTTGCCTGTGTCCTACTAAATCACCATATAAAAACTGCTCTAGAATTGGAAAGTTATGAGGGTTTCTTTGAACTCTAAAAATTTCTTAGTAGCTACAGTATTCAGACACTCCACTTCTTAGTCAAGAGGAGGGGATTTAGGAATGTTAGCAGGAAAAAGACACTTTATTCAAGCCCCTATGGGGTAGATGGTTAACATATTTTTGGCTGCCCTACACCTTGGAATCCCCCTCCTATGTGAGGAATTATCCATTTTTTGAGTCCTGGCCTTCTCGTGGCAAAAGCCAGGACTCTTTCTCACGCCCCATGCAACTTTTTCCCACCTCCCAGGCACCAGCAAGTGTCGGAGGTTCCCCCAGTCAAGCACACTCATGCATCACCTCATTGCACAAACTGGTCACCCACCTAAGTTGGTGCTACATAGATACCCCAAGTTTCTTTGCTATTTATACATATATACTATTTTATAAAAGTTTCACAATTATATAAAAATAATGAGGTCCCAGACAATCTTATCCCCGAGAACTTACATTTATTCAGCTTCCTTGAAAGTCAAGAGGTATCCTTTCCTTCCCAGGCTTCCTTTATCATCTTAGCAACACTGAGGTGAACTATCATGGGAGTAGGGAAGTGGGTGGTGGTGGTATTGTCTATCCCGAGTTGGGGACTAGGGGGAGATGACCATGAGAAAAGGGGTCTGAGTCTCACTGAAAGACTATCCATGTGGTCCATCTGGGCAGGAAGGAATGAGGGCAAAAGAACCAAGGGGCTTTATATCCTCCAGGGATATAAAGAGCAGATGAGGGGCACTGAAGACTGAGAAGGATAGAGGGGTAGGATGTGTTAGTCACAGCAGGGAATTCCAGACTTAGCACAAGTCTGTCTCAAACTTTTCCCTGATGGTATGTATATCTCTATTTTTTCTTTCATTTTAATTGTTAATGAAATCTAGGTATCACTTCCTTGGGGAAGTAAGTTCTTTCATGTTATCAGCCCATATCACTTCACTATATTCTGTTTACAAAGGGGTTTATTCAATTAATGGTTTATTTGCTCAGATTGACTCTTAATACCTGTACAGGTAGTTTTTCCAGGCCTGATTGCATATGGCTCTCAGGTGACATTTGATTGATTGCTCTGCTATACAACAATAGTGGGAGATCTATAGGATTGCAAGGGAAGGGAAGAAGAGAACTAGAGTTTACTGAGCACCCACTATACATTTGACATTTTGAGCATATAAGTTTTTTACTTCTAATAACTCATGACAGTTTATTATACCAGTTTTTAGAATTGAGAAACCTGAAGTTCAAAGAGATTGTATAACTTATCCAAGATCACTGATTTAGAAAGTCTACACCCTTGCCACTGTACTTGGTAGACATACCCATGAGAATACTGCCATTCTGACTGAATTGAACTTCCTCTATAAAATTCTGGGGATGACAAAGGTAAACTCATATAACCAGATCAAATAAAATAATGTATGCATTTAGTACAGTTCCTGGCACATAGTAGATGTTGAATCACAAAAGTGGCTATGCTTGGGAGACACGTAAGAATTTTCTGTGTGTAACCATGAAAAAATAAAGCTTTAATGGTGTTTCCTTTTGCACTGAAGGCAGAGGTCTATGAAACTGACTTGTTAGCCTGGTCAGGCTCCCCGAACTGTGAGTGGACACCGTAGGCCAATTGCTCCATTTTGGTATTAAGTGAAGAATTATCAAATTAAGTTTAAAAAATGTGACATCTACCTTGAAGAAGTATAAAGGAAAAAAAAAAAAGACAGGCTGGGTGCAGTGACTCATGCCTGTAATCCCAGCACTTTGGGAGGCCAAAGCAGGCAGATGACCTGAGGTCAGGAATTCAAGACCAGCCAGGCCAACTTGGTGAAATTCCATCTCTACTAAAAATACAAAAATTAGCCGGGCATGGTGGCCCATGCCTGTAATCCCAGCTACTTGGGAAGCCAAGGCAGGAGAATTGCGTGAACCTGGGAGGTGAGATCACAGCATTCCAGCCTGGATGGCAGAGTGAGACTCTGTCTCAAAAGAAGAAAAAAGAAAACAAACAAAATAATGTAATAATCAACTTTTCTTGGTTGCCCCAGAAGGTAAACAAGGGCAAATAAGTGGAAGTTACAGAAAGGGAGACTCCAACAATATTTAGAGAGACATTCTAGTTGTCACATGTTCCCCAAAAAAGTGAAGGTCATTGAATATGTCCAACTGACCAGGCAACCATCTGGCCAAGGTGGGATGTGACAGCATCCTGTGCTGGGCTGGACACTGGACTACAGTAATCTGATCCAGTGTCTTTGCCAAATTTCTGTTACTTTTTGGTAGGCTAGGAGAACAGTTCTATTTACTTCCTGGGTAATTTCAGGACATCTCAACCTTGGAATTTATATGAATTTTGCCTGATGGAAGATGGTTTTCCTCTTTAAAAGCCACTTTTCCCACTTGCCTTTCCCTGCACCTTTGAGGGAGGAACCGTGTCGAGCATCTGCTCCCAGATTTATGTCCTGTCCTCCAGCTATGAAGAACACCCCCGTTCCTGTGGGGGCGGGAGGTTTGGCTCTCCTTTTAGAAATTCCCTTCTGTGCTGCGCTAATCACACCCTCGGCACATTTCACATCTTATTTTTAGGAGCAAAGTATAAAGAATCCCAGCACCAACAGCAGTTTCTGTGGCAACCTGCATCGCCCCCCTTGCTTGTCCAGCTGTGCAGAATTAAATTCTAAAAGAGGCCATTTTACATCATGTAAAGGAGATCCACAGTGAAGGGTCTCTTTAAATGAAGGTGTTGTTCTAAGTTAAGAGGTAACTAGATGGGAATTAGGTTGGGGGGTGGGTGGTTGAAAACTCAAACTCTTATAAAATCCCAGGTGCGCACAGGCATGCCCTAGTTGCCCTGATTTTTTTTCCCACAGGACATCATTTCAGAAACAAAAATAGCATTTAGACCAATGAAAACTAGGTTTGAATATTTATATCAGAAGAGTTTGTTGATAAGTTCCCTCTCACCCCCTCCCTTCATGGGGTCTTCCCGCATAACCTTCTAGGCTAGACCAGATTACAAACTGACATGCTTCTCATGTTCTCTTGAATAGCTCTTTCAAGCTACTATCCCAGCTCCCAGGAGGAGCTCACCAAACTCCCTCTCCCTAGCACAGCCAACACAAGGATTGTCTTCCTGGGTCAGGCCTAAAGGTGGGCCTATAAAAGCAACTCCCTAAGAGTGTGATTTGGCAGACACCAACAGACTATGAAAATAATCCCCCCAAGGCCTTGTCATGTCTCAGTTATCATTGTAACCACTGCTTTGGGGTAATGTCATTTGCTTCCATATGATTTTAGGAAATTGTGAATATGCTTCTGTAAGGAGTAATATTTTAGAATCAAATCTATATTTATTTTTGTTTGCTTCTAAGAAAACATGAGGTAGCCCATATTTAAAAAGATCTTTACCCGTAGACCATTAGTATAGAGACCAGAGAAAGAGTTAAATATGCCCTGAACCCAGACTAATACTATTACTATGCTTAAACATTAATTGAGCTCTAAGTTTCCTGAAGCTGGCCAAATAAAATTGTTAGAATTTATTATACTGTTACCACCTATTAAAAGAAAAGACATCAGTTTGTCTACACCTACTATACCTACTTGTTGATTTTGCCTAAGGCCAGTCCTAGGAAAGAGATATCTTTCCAGTACTAAATTCTTAAAAGAGATTATTGAATGTAGGTAACAAAAGAACAAACTTTTTTTCAACAGTCTGTTAGGAAAAGATGAAAATTATTCTTCACATGGCCAGTTATTTTATTAACTTTTGAGAAATCTGAAGTTAGAACCTCAAAATAACACACAGTGAAGCCACTAGTGTAATTCATTAAGACATTTAACAGTCAAAATACATTAACTCAATCTGCTTAAGCAGATTAGCTCCAGGAATGTTTTGGAGGAAAAAAGGCTGTGAGGGAATATGATATAAAAAGCAAGATTTTGATAATAAGAAGTGGCAATTATTGTCAACCCATGAGGTCTGTATTACAGGTTCATCAGAGAAACAGCCAGTAGGATACACACACACATATATACAAATATCAACAAACTCTTCTGATATAAATATTCACACTTAGTTGTTATTGGTCTAAATGCTACTTTTGTTTCTGAAATGATGTCCTGTGGAAAAAAACCATTACAACCTGTAATACAGACCTCATAGGTTTACAATATAGGTTGAAATATATGTGTGTGTGGATGGATGGATAGGTAGATAGGTAGGCAGGTAGATAGGTAGATGTAGGTAGGTAGGTAAGTAGGTAGGTAGGTAGATAGATAGATAGACAGATAGATAATTTATTATGGTATTGACTTACATGATTATGGAGGCCAAGAAGTGTCACATGATCATCTGCAAGCAGCAAAAGTAGGAATGCTGGTAATATAATTCAGTCCAAGTCTAAGCCCTAAGAACCTGGGCTGGGATTAGGGTATGGGGTGCTTAATGTAGGTCCTGAAGTCTGAAAACTGTAGACCCTCTAACATCTGTAGGTAGGAGAAGATGAATGTGTCAGCTCAAGAAGAGTAATTTACCCTTCCTCTGCTTTTTTGTTCTTTGGGCCCTCAGCAGATTAAATGATGCCCACTCACATTGGTGAGGGCATTTTCTTTACTCAGTCTACTGATTCAAATGCTGATCTTTTCCAAAAACCCTCACAGGCACACCAAGAAATAATTTTACCAGCTATCTGTACATTCCTTAGACCAGTCAAGCTGATACATACACTAACCATCACAACAGTGGTCCCCAATCTTTTTGGCACCAGGGATCAGTTTCATAGAAGATCATGTATCCACGGACTGTGGAGAGGGAGACGGTTTCAGGATGATTCAAGTACATTACATTTATTGTGCATTTCATTTGTATTATTATTACATTTTAATATATGATGACATAATTATACAACTCACCATAATGTAGAATCAGTGGGAGCCCTGAGCTTGTTTCCTGCAACTAGATGGTCCCATCTGGGGGTTATGGGAGACACTGATGGATCATCAGGCATTAGATTTTCATAAGGAGCGTCCAACCTAGATCCCTCACATGTACAGTTCACAGTAGTGTTTGCACTCCTGTGAGAATCTTATGCCACTGCTGGTGTGACAGGAGGCGGAGCTCAGCCAGTAATGTGAGTGATGGGGAAGGGCTGTAAATACAAATAAAGCCTTGCTTGCTTGCCCACCACTACCTCCTGCTGTGGGGCCCAGTTCCTAAAAGGTCATGGACCAATACCAGTCCATGGCCCAGAGGTTGGGGACCCCTGCATTATATCATAAAATGTAGTGGGAGTGAGGCTGAGAATTGAGCATGAGGAACTGATTGTTTAAAGAAGAGAGAAGGGTAACTACAAAAAGAGTAGCAGGAAGCCTGGAAATAGGAAGTGAGAGATGTCAAAGACAAACTACACCTACTTGGTAATTTTGCCTAAGGCCAGTCCTAAGACGTGCAACTCTTTGATGACCAGATTTGGCAGTTACCAGCAAAGAGACAACTACAACTCCAGTGACTTTCATGTAATTCTGTTATGCACAAAACACGTTTGTGGTGGTAAAATGTCTCTGAAAGTGGTAAATGAAAACTATGGACTCAAAATTGCGTCTCTACAACAAGAAAATTTGTCCCCAAACTTCTTAATCATCCTTTCTTTCATTGGAAGTTTAAAAATAGAGTGTTTTTGTTTTGGTTTGATTTCAGAAAGCCATTAGTAGTCCAGAAACAAATATGTAAAAACTGAGTTCAAGTCAGTCCCATACTGCAATGTTACAATTTTTCATTAGTGTATTACTCAGGCAGTATGTGTTGGGTGGCAGAAAATATTAGACCTGTTTCCAAAAAAAGCACAAATTAAATGCTAATTTTAAGAGACACATCAAAAAATTGAGTTTTTAAAAAACTCAGCCTAAATTTTCTGTTTACTCCTAAATTTTGGTAATACTCAGATATCAGCAAAATGAATTTAGCCTATATCAGCAAAATGAATTTATCCTATATCAGCAAAAAACCTTGATGTGGTTTGGCTCTATGTCCTCACCCAAATCTCATCTTGAATTGTAATCCCCATGTGTCAAGGGAGATACCTGGTGGGAGTTGACTGCATCATGGGGGTGATTTCCCCCATGCTGTTCTTGTGATAATGAGTGAGTTCTTATGAGATCTGATGGTTTAAAAGTATTTGGCAGATCCCCCCGTCAAACTCTCTCCTGCCACCATGTGCCTTGCTTCCCCTTTGTCTTCCACCATGATTATAAGTTTCTTGAAACCTCCCCAGACATGCAGAACTGTAAGTCAATTAAAATTCTCTTCTTTATAAATTTCCCAGTCTCAGGTAGTTCTTTTTAGCAGTGTGGGAATGGACTAATATAGACCTTGATTTTCTATCTTTTTGTTTTCAAAGGCAGTTGATTTTAGGAGCAGAAATGAACCCATAGTCTCTAGGGTCCACTCCAATACAAGTATTGTAATAGCTGTAGAACTAAATTTGATGACTAATAGTTGGTATACCATTTTGCACAGTATTTATCTATGTTAGAGCATTAGGGGAAAGTGGTAAAGGGAGAAAAGAGGGTAGTTTATCCTTGAATTTTTTTATCTTTATTAGATGTAAATTCATCAAAGGCAGAGGACACATATTATCCATCCTGGAATCCATAGTACCTAAAATAATACCTTACATACAGGTGACAGGAAATATTTATTTAATGAACTGTTAATAAGACCATTTACTCTATAACACCCCAGAAAAAAGAAATCTAGCTCTGGATTAACCCTAGTTCTAGTTGTAAAGATTGTTACTTGGTTCGGCGAGGTTACTCTCGCCTGTAATCCCAGAGCTTTGGGATGCCAAAGTGGGAGAACCACTTGAGATCAGGAGTTTGAGATCAGCCTAGGCAACCTAGTGAGACCCTGCCTCTACAAAAAATTATTTAAAAATTAGCCAGGCATGGTGCATTTATCTACAGTTCTAAGTACTTGGGAGGCTGAGGTGGGAGAATCACCTGAGCCTAGGAGTTGAGGTTATAGTGAGCTATGATTGTGCTACAGAGTGAGACCCTGCCTGTAAAATTTTTTTAAATAATAATAATTTTAAAAGATTGGTACTCTATTCACAATTTTAGAAGTGAAAAGAAATATTTCTAATTCCATAGGGATATGAGAAGAGAGTCAAGGTATCATCTCTGCATCTCCATCCCCTCACTGTGCCTGCCCAGCACTTGCTTAGTTCATATCAGTCTTCCCTTAGTAGGCTCTGTAGATAATTAGAGGATTTGTGTAGTCTTTTCTGGAAATATGGTTGAGGCTGAGGTTCATGACATCATAACGTGCTGGAAATGAGAGACAGACCACCAAATGCCCCCAAAAGAAAGTATGACCAAGACTGGCATGTGTAATAGAAAGATAGGAGGCCCCCCTTGGGCTGTACGCAAACAGAATATGCCCAGAGAAGCCCAAAGACTAAAGATCTCTTCACTGTTTCTGTCCTTGGGTAACCCCAAAGGAATGAGTGTTTCTCCTTTATCTATAACTGGAATCTTGGGTCCTTCTCTGTGTTTCTCCAACGGTAAGAATTTCATAAGCTACTTGGGGATACAGTTAGTTTTTGTTTAACAAATATAAGAGTACAGTAGATACCATATACTAATTAGGTGGTTTCCAAGCACTTGATCTCATTCAATTGAACTTGGCCTGTGTTCTTTGGTAGAAAATATAGTTTAAATATATGTCCCCATCAAATCTCATGTTGAATTGTAATCCCCAGTATTGGTGGTGGGGCCTGGTGGGAGGTGTTTGGGTCATAAAGGTGGATTCCTTATGGCTTAGTGATGTCCTCAGGTTAGTGAGTGGGTTCTCATGAGATCCTGTCATTTAAGGTGTGTGGCACCTCCCCCCAACTCTCTCTCTTGCTCTTCTTCTCCGCATGTGAGATGCTGGGTCCTGCTTTGCATTCTACCATTGAAAGCTTCCTGAGGCCTCACCAGAAGCCCAGCAGATGCCTGTGCCATGTTTCCTGTACAGCCTGCAGAACTGAGTCAACTAAGCCTCTTTTCTTTATGAATTAGCCAATTAAACCTCTTTTCTTTATCAATTATCCAGTATCTGGTATTTCTTTTTTTTTTAATTTTTTTCTAGAGGCAGAGTCTCACTGTGTTGCCCAGGCTGATCTTGAACTCCTGGGCCTGAGTCAACACACCTGGCAAGGTATTTCTTTATAGCAACACAAAACAGCCCAAGAACACAAGAACAACACAAGAACAGTAGATTTGACTTATTAATTAATTAATTCAGTTAATTGGTTAGTTAGTTAGTAGAGACAGAGTCTTAATATGTTGCCCAGGATGGTTTCAAACTCCTGGGCTCAGGTGACCCTCCTGCCTCAGTCTCTCAGGGATTACAGACATCAGCCAGCACATCCAGCCAGAATTGAATTTTATGTCACTTCTGTCTCTCCTACAGTCTCCCTTCCCTGAGAATACTTCACTAAGAGTCCCTAGGATCATTCAAGGAGCAAGGCTGGCTTTTCGCGGTCTCTCATTTTTTGGCAGAAATGATTTGATTCTCTTAGTCAGCTTACTAACAGTTACCTAAAATTTTGCACACAGAATTCTTGAAAGTAAAGTTTCTCCTTTTCTGGGAAAATTCTACTCATACCAAATCCCTTTTGTAGTTGCCCCTCTGAAGTTGTTATTCTTTAGCTAAATGCAACAAATTTCCTGACAGTTCCAGGCTTAACTCATTGTCTTACCTGGAGAATGTTAACATATTGATGGGGGAAGTTAGTCCACTCACATTTATTTTAATAACAATATATTTAGTCATATTCTTGACTTTTTATTTTAAATTCCCCATTTTTATTATTTCCTATTTGCTATTGTTTTTCTTTGCTTTTACTGGATGAACCATTTTTTCTTTTTCTTTCTCTCTATAGCAGCGATGTCTTTTCTATTATGGGCCAGTTAATAAAGATTTTAGGGTTTGTGGGTCATACAGTCACTGTCATACTCCTCAACTCTGATAGTATAGTGAGAAAACAGCCAGCACATAAGTGAATGAACATAGGCTGTGCTTCAATAAAACTTTGCTTACAAAAGCAAGCATTGGGCCAGATTTGAACTATGGCTATAATTTACCAACCATTGCTGTACAGGAGTAGAAGACATATCCTTCATTTTTAACAAACATATCTTGTATTTATGAAAATACACATTCAACTTCTATAACAGATAATCCAATACTATGACTTTATAAAGATAGGTTTTTTTTTTTTTAAATTACGTGTGAGTGGTCAGGGCTTCTATGGCAACACAATGGTCCTGAGACCCAGGATCCTTTCTTACTGGTACTGGTCACTAAGGTAATGCCCTCACCTATATCTACATCTTCATCCACATTTCAGTCAGTGAAAAGGTGGAAGAATAAGTGGAGAACATGCTCCTTCTCTTTAGAGGCACAGCCTGGAATATGCACGCCTCATTTCTGTATGCATCCCCGCAGCTAGAAGCTAGTCATAGGCCACAGTTGGCTTGGAGCCTGGAATATGTAGACAAATTTGAAGGCCATGTACCCAGTTACAAATCATATGACTATAGAATGGGGAGGATAGATAGTTTCAGGTATCTAGCAGTCTCTGCTACAACTAAAACTTTGATTTTCTGATTTTCTATAAGAATTTATCAGAATCTATGACCCCTCATACAATCAAAACCATTAGCATATATTAGCACATTTAAAATCCAGTTCCATTTGTAATTCTTTTATCTCTCCATCACACCCCTTATTTAAGAGATGTGACTAGGCCGGGCGCGGTGGCTCACTCCCGTAATTCCAGCACTTCGGGAGGCCAAGGCGGGTGGATCACTAGGTCAAGAGATCGAGCCCATCCTGGCCAACATGGTGAAACCCTGTCTCTACTAAAAATACAAAAATTAGCTGGGTGTGGTGACGCACATCTGTAGTCCCTGCTACTCGAGAGGCTAAGGCAAGAGAATTGCTTGAGCCCGGGAGACAGTGAGATGAGATGGCGCCATTGCCCTCCAGCCTGGTGACAGAGCAAGACTCCATCTCAGAAAAAAAAAGAGATGTTACTGCCTTATTCATGGCCATTTTCTAAGGTCTGATCTCCCAGCTTTCAGGTTAATAATCCTATTTCTTTCCCTCCTGTTTTATGGCGAAAGCAAAAAAGCAGAACATTAGAGAGCCTTAATGTTTCTTGGAAAGACTTGGGTTTTAATTATGGTGGTTTATATAGAGTTTTGTGTTTAGTGGTGGACAATATGAAATGAAATGTTTGCTAATGTGATGTGACACCAAATGAAAGAACAACCCTCCACAGACAACATGTGTCAGTGAATTAATTCCCTGCAGTGGAAACTGTTCTCAGAACCTCAGTCATCATTTTCCTTTATGAATAATTTTCCATTCGTACGTAAGGGTGCCTGACAGTTTGTTTACATGAACATTGGGAATAAATGCCAAAATTATTTCGCTTGGCGTCAAAACTGCCTCTATTTTTATTGTCTGCAGTGCTCTGATTCAGTGGATTTTAGTAAGTTTTTTAACAATACATGAATTTGAGTCAGAGGAACTAGAGGAAAGGCTGGGATGACATGCACTTATAGGATATAAAGGGATGAGACGTCATCTATTGTTTGCCATGCCAACAACTCTTAAATTAATGCCCTTTCTCCTGCATAACTGAATTGTTCTCATTACAATTGGGCATAGGCAACTTGGCATAATTTGGCATGTTCGTTTAAGAGGTTTTAAGTCTGAAGTCATGCTTGAGTTATTCTCTTAAGTTTTGTCTCACCCAAATTTTATCAGCTTTCATTACGGTCTGAGTTTTTGGAAAACTTCTTCTCTACATGGCCATTAGAGGTTTGTAGTTGGTTGTGTGGGAATATAGCTTGACCCAAGCAAAGGCAAGCAAAAAATGCAGCGTTGTTGCTGTAGAGGCTGGAATAATCTCCTTTACTGCATGCTTGTCCTCCTGCTCTCTGATGTATAATATTGAACCAACAATGAACTTTTTAATTTTAAAATCTCCAGTTTTCATTATTAAATTAAACTAAAAATTTACAGCATTGGAGTATATTAAAATTTTTTTCTTATATGAAGAAGTAATTTGAACTCTCTCCTTTAAGTCTTACTTAGTATCCCATGTGTCAGTGGAAAACCAGTATAATTTAAGCTGCGTGCAGTTTCTTCCTGTTGCTAGAAGTAGAGTTTGCAGTGCAAGTTACTGAAAGTGAAAAACTGCCACCCTGGGGTTCATCACCTATTTCTGTGTGCTAAAGTGGAAACTAAAATCTATTTTGTAGGCAAGTCCTTGTTAGGTTTTACTTTGAAGATAGATGTAAAGCAAATGACTCCACATTAATTTGGGGAAAGCCCTGAACCACTGAAATAATACAAATATAGATGATTCAGACCAATATGTTTTCATTTGGTGTAGTAATAGGAATTTGCTATGTTTTTAGCAAGACTTTGTCCTTGAAGAAGTGTCGTTTCTCCAAATATATATGTGGACTAAATTGAATATTGTCCCAAAGGGTTAATTATTTAAGACTGAATAACTCAGACTTTGGTTAACATGTTGCCTATTACTTACCATGATTGCCTTGCAGTAAAGGGAATGGGGCATCAAACCATACTGAATTTTCCCCATCAGTCATGTTAGGGTAGAAAAAAAGGGGAACCTTGTACTGAGAGAAGGAGAATTCTTTCTCTCTCTGAATGGCTGAGAAGGATGGAGAACTAGGCTCTTGGGAGAAAGAGCATGGGATATCCTATTAGTGGGACCTTAAGCAGGTGCCTGTATATGGTAACCTATAGGGAAACTGTGGAGGAGTGTCATCCATTTGCTCTATTTAACTTTTTAATTTCAGAATTTCCCAAACTTATT
Organism: Cacajao melanocephalus; assembly: GCA_963573385.1. Classification (NCBI taxonomy): domain Eukaryota; kingdom Metazoa; phylum Chordata; class Mammalia; order Primates; family Pitheciidae; genus Cacajao; species Cacajao melanocephalus. The sequence continues at coordinate 67,162 of CAUYLG010008768.1, forward strand.
CAAATGTGCAACACATGTTAATATGCCACAGAATAACCTTCTGAAGAATACACCATCAGGAGTGGTGTCAGCCAGACCTCCTACTAGCATGCATCAGAGTCACCTGGGTGGATTATTAGAACTTACATGGCTGGCCTCGTCCCCAGAATGCCAGTTTCAGTAGGTCTGAGGTAGACTTGTGGATTTGCATTTCCAACACATTCCTGGGAGCATGCTGCTGCTGCTAGGTGCAGGAACCACACTTGAGAATGAATCACATACTGAAATAGTCTGGTTCTTCATTTGTCTTTCTAGAGTAACACAAATCAAATCAAGAAGTAGGCGTGCGCTTATACCACGAGCGGGGCATACAGGGTCTCTGCTGTCCCAGAAACACAAAGATATCCTAATGAAGAGGATCCCAGAGGCAAAATTTAAAAATACAGTCACCACTCAGAGCAAGAAAATTTTAAAAAATCAATAAGAATGTATGACATTATCCAGGCTCCCTGGTTGTTTTGACCATTTAAATATTCAAGAGTGTTTTTGTTTCAAGCGTAAAATAATTGAGAGAAGATGGGGTTTTACTCATTAATATTAGCTCTAGTGAATTTTCTGAAATCTTGCAACCTCAAGAACCATTTGGGCATGCTGGTTTATGTTATCCCAGCAGTTCAACATCTAGTCAATTAAATCTGAAGAAACCTAGTCATTGAATGATTTGGAATGTATAACAATAAACAACTGGTTTTGTTGATTGCTTTGGCTGAATTGATAAGTTCCTCAGAGAAACAGCAGAAACACTTCAGTTTGTATGACAGCTTTACATTTTTTGCTTTCCAATAATTATAGTTTCTGTTGAGCCGACACTTTCAAAGGAAATACTGTGAAATGTTCTGAATTGATATCTCATTTACAATATATTATTATCTTCATTACATTTGTCTGAAATAGGGAATTAGCAAAAACAAAAGTACATTAGAGTAGATGAGTTGCCTGTCCCCAGCCAAAGTTCATCTAGAGAGAAAAACACGCACACAATAACTACTTCTATATCTGTGAGGTGATTTTAAAATGATATGCATTATCAGCCTGCAAATTCAAATATGCTTCATTCTAACTTATTCTAGGCATTGCCTCTTGGTGCAGCAGCATATGGCAATGAACTTGAAGAAAATGTCAAGGTCACTCATTCTGTGTTTCAAAGGCTTATGGAACTACCCATCTGTCTGTCTGCTTGTAATGTACATTTTATGAGTATGGTAACCCAGAACTTATACCACTTATGTATCCTAATATAATGGGCATAATTGTCTGTGGTCCTAATGAATGACCTACTGAATGTACCACCATCATTTGTACCAAGGCCACAATTCCCATGGCTCCCCTGAGCCAGTGACTGAGCACAATGAAGACACAAATACAATTCTATTCCTGTGAAACACAAGTGTTCTTGATATGATATGAATGTGCTGCCTCCTCCAAAATTAATGTTGAAACCTAATCACCAATATGATGGTATTGGAAGATAGGGCCCCTGCAAGATGATTAGGTTATGAGGGGCTCTTCCCTTGTGATTGGATTAGGGCTGTATAAAAAGGGCTTTTGGTGTGGGTTTGCTCTCTTTTGCTCTTCTGCCATATGAGGACACAGCAAGAAGGTCCTCACCAGGTACCAGGTACTGGTGCCTTAATCTTGGATTTCTCATCCTCCAGAACCATGAGGAAATAAATTTCCTTGTTTTTATAAATTACTCAATCTCAGATGTTCTGTTATAGCAGCACAAATGGACTAAGTCTGTCTTCCAGTGGGTACTTTGGCTTAAGAACTGCCCAATGGCCTTGTTGCCACAGGGGTCAGACTTTTGTTTCTGTATGAAGGCACTTTCTGCCTACTCCTGGTCTCTCCAAATTTATTGTTCACCTGCATTACTTCAATAAATATCTTGCACATCTAATCTTGACACCCGCATCTCAAAAGACTCAAATTAACACAATGACCATGATTCTTATAGCAGCACACAAAACAAAATCAAGATAACCTTTAGTTTTTAAATAAATTTTAGGTAACGGGAAAAATGTTGGTCATAAAGTAAAAAAAAAGAAAAAGAAAAATTTGAAAGTTTAATAGCTTTCTTGTCAGAGACACAAATTAAATGCAAAACCAGTTAATGTTTTCTGATGTTATTATATCCTTTGTACTTGACATGTCAAAAATTCAAGGTAGCACATTGCTATGATTGAGTCTGCTTGTCCTGATAATGCATCTCCCCCATTTAAAGATTGATAGAGAGTCATTGAAAACTGTCTTACACGTAAAAATTTATAACCTTTGGTTAATCTTACTGGTATATTTTAGGTTATCTTACTTGCTTCTTTTTCCTGTAGGAAAATCATTATGGTAACTGTGTGGATGTTATTTAAAAATAAAAATCACCACCTAGTTTCAGCACTCAAAGATACATAATTATCACAGTTACCACTTTAGTATGCTTCTGTTTTCTCCTATGTATGTGTGTGTGTATATATATATATATATTTACACAGTTAAGGTAATACTACATATACAAATTTGGTATTCTGCTTTCCCTATGGCATTAAGATTTTTTGGTAGAGCACTTTATATGATTGCACACTATTCTATTGTATAATTATACCATTATTTACTTAACTATTCCTTTATTATCTACGTTTAGATAATTTCTAGCTATTATAAACAGCCCATAATGAATACTTTTTTTTTTTTTTTGAGATGGAGTCTTGCTCTGTGACACAGGCTGGAGTACAGTGGTGCCATCTTGGGCAACTGCAACCCCTACCTCCTGGATTCAAGCAATCCTCCTGCCTCAGCCTCTTGAGTAGCTGAGGTGACAGGTGTGTACCATCAAGCCTGGCTAATATTTTGTATTTTTAGTATAGACAAGGTTTCACCATGTTGGCCAGGCTGGTCTTGAACTCCTAACCTCAAGTGATCCACCTGCTTTGACCTCCCAAAGTGCTGAGATTATAGGTGTGAGCCACCATGCCTGGCCTGAATATTCTTATATATAAAACTTTACGTTTTATAATTTTTTTCTTTATATAGGTCCTTAGATTAGAAGTGCTTCCTGGCTTCCTAATAAGTCTGCAGTTCAAGAAGAATCAACAGACTCACTCCCCACATCTACACAGCACGTTGTTAGAAAGACACAGACTTAGGAGTCAGAAGACTCACGATTCCACTAACTACCTGTGTGCCTTAAGCAAACCTCTTTATGACAGTGTCCACAGGTACATAATCAGGGGGCTGAATCAGATAATCCCTCTCATCCTGTCCATGGTTAATATTCTTGGCTTTGCTTAGCGGACCTGTCTCCTATCCAATGCCATCATTTTTATACACCCTTAGGGCTATATAGACACCAGAAATACCACTGGTAATGGATCTAGGATATTACTATGCTTTATGCGCCGAAGAACACTCAACATTATATTGGAATGTGGTTGGTTCTGTGAGTCTCCACCTCATATAACTTATTGTCTGTGTGTTTTTAAATTACTGTTGGCTCCTAAGTGCTATGAAGTATAGCAGTTATATTACAGCCATGTGAACCCGCTCACTGAGCCTTCTAATATTAACTCAAAGCAAAATAACTGTGTTCCCTGCATTTACATCTGGCTCAATCATCATAAAACGACTCTATTAAGTATTTCTCCATGCTTGTCCTTGTGCCAGGAATTGATTACAAAGCCATTATTTTTTGATGTTAAGGAATTTCCAACTGAAGAGCCACATGCTTTGAGGGGAAGTATAAAGGACAAAGAGGCATCCGAGGAACCAGTCTGAACCTCAGTGCCTGCCAAGGGCTGCCCCTCATGAGATGTTGGGAAAGAAGATCTCTGAGGAATTCTGAATTTAAAGAGGCTGGAGCTGGTGCAATATAATGCATCTCAGAGAGAAGACCTGTAAAGAAAATGGGATTTGGAAGCTTCTCAAATGAAGGAGCAAGGCTTAGAGTTTACCATAGAAAGAACATTTCAAGATCTGGGACCTAAATATATGAAAATTTCTCCCTGATAAAGGGGGAAACAGAGCCAGCTGATGTTTCACAGAATGAAAAAAGAGCTACAGAATAAGCATGACAATAACTTAGGAAAGGCGGGCCTTAGCAAAGGACAGTACAAACATTTCATGGGAGTTAGTGTGGAGAATTAAGGGTAAGCACTTAGATAAGCTAAGACACTTACATGAAAAAATACAATTACTGCCAGTTACACTAGATCTCTAATTAGGTCCCCCTTATTGCTTTTAATAAAAATCACTCCTTATGAAATACTGTAGATCTGGCTATTTGCTCACACATATTGTAAACTTTAACTGGCTTTGCCATCAAGTACTCCATCAAAACTTTGGGGAAATATAGGGAAAATTTAGCCTCTCCTCTAAATGGATTTGAAGTAGAGGGAATGGGTTGTAGAGTTTTGAAAATGTTAATATTAATCAGTTAATGCCAGGCTACGATATGTTTCCTGAATGAACATATCTTTATAGACTAACAAGTATTCAGCATACCATACATGAATTTTAGTAAGTTGAATTCTAGTCCAGAAGAGCCTTATAAGGTTTGTGCTCTCCTGACAGCAAAACCTAGACAAGTACTAGGGCATGGTAGTTGAATTGGGAGGAGATCCCAGGAAACAGGAGTGAGATGGCTAAGAGTGTGAGACAGAACAGGAGAAAGGCCAATGTGGGGTGACATAACTGCTGTGGACATCAGGGACTCAGTCCCCCCACAGACCCTTAAAGGAACTGTGGAGAATGTGCCTCAGAATGTTCTACTGAAGAAGAGAGAAACTGGAGAGTTTATTTGCTAACTTCTGTTACTCCTTCATTGAAGACTGAAGTTAGCCCCTGTATCAATCAGGGTTCTGCAGAGAAACAGAACCAACAGAGGGGGGAAAATTACATGTGAGTGTGTGTGTGTTTGTGTGTGTGTGTGTGTGTTGTGTGTGTGTGTGTTGTGTGTGTGTGTGTGTGTTCTTAGTCCATTTGTGTTGCTATAAAGGAATATCTGAGCCTGGGTAATTTATAAGAAAAGAGGTTTATTTGTCTCATGGTTCTGCAGGCTGCGTAACTAGCATGCTACCGACATCTGCTTCTGGGGAGAGACTCTGGAATCTTCCAGTCATGGTGGAAAGTGAAGAGGTAGCAAGTGTCACTTGGTGAGAAAGGGAGCAAGAGAGGAAAGGAGATACTAGGCTCTTTAACAATCAGTTCTCTTGGGAACTAATAGAGGGAGAACTCATTTATCATCATGAGGACAGCCCCAAGCTATATATGAACGATCCACCCACGTGACCCAGATGCCTCACACCAGGTCCTACCTCCAACATTAGGGATCAAATTTAAACATGATTTAAAGCAGACAAATATTCAAACTATATATATATGTGTGTGTGTGTATATATTACATATACATATATTACATATATGTGTATATATACATATATACACACACACACATATATACACATATATATTGTATATAAGTATATGCACACACACATTTGCATATAAAAGGAGATTTATGGGAATTGACTCACACAATTATAGAGGCTGAGAAGTCCCATGATCTGCTGTCTGTAAGCCAGAGAACCAAGAAAGCTGATAGTGTAATGTAATTGAAGTCTAAAAGCTTGACAACCAGGCACTCCAATGTCCAAGAACAGGAGAAGATGCCTCAGCTCAAGGATAGACAGAGAGAATTCACCCTTCCCCTGCCTTTTTGTTCTATCTGGGCTTTCAGTGGGTTGATGATGCCCACCTACATTGGGGATGGTTGATCGTTTTACTCAGTCTGCTGGTTTAAATGCTTTTTTTTTTCTGGAAATACCATCACAGACACATTTGGAAATAATGTTTATCCAGCTATCTGGGCATTCCTTAGCCCAGTCAAATTGAGATATAATATTAACCATCACAGTCCCCTGAGACATTAAGCTCCCCATGTTTCCAGATTTTATCTATGAAGAATGGGTGAATATTGAAGAATGCCATAAAGCAAAAATACTGAGTCTGTGCTGGAATCAGATGGGCTAAAGGGGCATGGTCCTTAAGCCTACAAGGAACAGCCACCATTGACTATTCAGTGATACCAGTGCCTTGTTCACTGGTGCATTACTGATGTCTTAGTAAAAGGACTATCTTCTGGACCTTCCTGGGAACATAGGTATTTGTTAAGTTCTCTGATATCAGGCAATAAACCAATTCTGATGTGCCCTTTTACTCTTCTCTCCCATACTTCATCTCCTTTATTATAAATTGTCATCATGTCCAAGCACTAAAGAACCTGGCCAGCATCCTATTAAATGTCCTTGCCAGGAAGTTAAATCCTGAGTTATGGGAGGGTGCCCCCAGGTCAATAAATGCCCCTATATATAACTTTAAATTCTACCTTACTCTGTCCAAGTCTGTCAAAATCCAGTCCCACATATGTTCTCAGGTTCCTGCCAGTACATATTGGTAAGATCCTGCAGTTCTTTCAGAAGAAAGCTGGCTGTTCCTGTGGTAGGGACTGCTTGGGTTGTGCTGAGATATTATTCTAATTGTTAATCCAGTGGTAATGATAGTAGGTGGGGGTTGATCTGGAAAAGGACAAACATCATCTTACATCTCAGGTCTTTGTGTCATCTCTTGGCAAAGAGGGCTACCCTTCTTTAGCAAGGTAGGTAATGATAGTAGGTGGGAGTCGATCTGGAAAAGAACAAGCATCATCTTACATCTCAGGTCTTCGTGTCGTCTATTGGCAAAGAGGGCTACCCTTCTTTAGCAAGGTGGGGAAGAATGCTTCTCCCAACTTAGGGGAATATAGGGCTTGTGGTACTGTGTTTGGGAGGCTCTTTGCAGAGGAGTAAAGCATTCACAGCATCAAACAGCTGTGAATCTAGGGTCTTTTTCACAATAAAGAAGGCCTTGTTCTCTTGCCCCCAGCATACCTCAGGTGGTAGCAGCAGAAAGTTGTCAAAGAAAAGCAGCAATAGAAACCTTTCCAAGGGAGCTATCTAATTAGGACTCAATCTAGAATGTTTGCTTTGTGTGGAACTTGAAAAGAAATAGCTTCTAGCTGATTTCAACTATGTGTAAGGTTAGGATGAGTGTTAGGATAGGCCAATATGGATATGATGAATTGAATGAACAGGGAGCCACATACACTCTCAAAAAAGAATCCAGAAACATATTTGTACAGTAATATTCATAGCAGCAGCATTATTCACAGCAGGCAAGAGGTAGAAGTAACACAAATGTTCATTGATGAATGAATGGATAAACAAAATATGTTGTATACATATAATGGAATATTATTCAGCCTTAAAAAGGAAGGAAATATTCCAGAAATCCCAATTCTGGGTACATATCCCAAAGAATTGAAAGCAGGTTCTCAAAGAGATATTTGTACATCCATGTTCATAACAGCACTATTCACAATAGTCAGGAGTTAGAAGCAATCTAAATGCTGAGACAATGGGGTCTTCTAAATATACACTGATTAGAAACTTTTACATAAAGATCTTAGACATTTCTCTGTGGCTCAACTAGGGAGGAATACAGGGATTGAGAAAGAGGACATTGATTTTTAAGCTGCAGAATTTACTATAATATTGTAGTAATTCCAAATTTAAACTGCAGAATTGACTACAATATTGTAATGATCCAAGTATAGTCAATGTAATACTGACATATAGTTATTATTAACAAATATTTATAAAATTCAAATACTAGCATCTTAAATTTTAATTTAAGATGGTTACTAGGTCCCTGAAATAAGAATGTACAGGTCTGTATCTTCTGGGATTTGCTGAAGTCCAAGAACTATAGTCTATATAATTAGTTCTTAGGACTCAGCGCTCCATTTAAGAAACAACTTCTCTTGTAGGCATTTTGGCCTCGCAGAACAAAACATGAGTTAACACGCATATCAATGACTATCTTTATGGTAATTCCTGGAAATTTCCAGTCCCATTCTATATTCATGTTGTAGCCAAATTTTCATTCTTTGGTTGATTGGGACTCATAACGTGAATAGCTAGAGTGTTTCTTGAAATTGGCCACATTTTACTAAAAATAGTAATGAGAAACACTGACAGAATATATCCCTAATCACCACAAATGCACGGTAACAATGATCCTAAACTGGAATTACATGGGCATATGCTGTAGAATGTATGGTGTTTGTCACCTTGAACCCTCACCTTTTTTCCATTAATATAGCAGAAAACATTTAGAATACTAAGTCAAAGTACTCACCTAAATAACACTCCTGGATACTATAATTTTTTAATTGATGATACTGAGGTTGGACTTTTTCCTTAGATGTATCAGTATTATTCCACACCACATTTTGTTCAAATAAAGGAGGCTTTTTGAAAAACAGGAAAAAAACATATGCAGGGATTTGAGGCTGGTATATACATTACTGTTATTTTTGTAATGGTTGGGAATATGAGAATAGAAATAAACTAGTCATCTCTCTTTAGGTTTTAAAGGATAGAACACCAAATCAAGCCATTTTATGTTAAAATGGAAATTTGTTATTTTCCAGAAGGAAAAGTTTCTAACAAAATGTTAGTTAGAACTTTCCATTACCCCAGAATTAGTTATTGTGACCCAGTAAAATCATAATGGTAGCAAATGCCAGAAGCTTTAAAATTTGCTGAATCAGGTATCTCTAAATATGTCATTCTATAGTCTACAGAAAATGATGAAATTCTGTTTTGCATTTCTGGCCTGGTAGGTGAGGAGTCTACCAAAATACTCCCCTTCTTTGTGAAGCCAGAGTAAGGGTGTCTTAAATGAAGACTTAGACACTGAGGATACCTGCACTGGAGACTAGCATCTCACTTCCAAGTAGCTGTCTGCTCATGTAGTAGACTGGTGTATCTTCCACATATGCCTCTTTAGTATGGAGGGGAAAAAAAATTGAGAGGTCCAAGAAGAAACAAGAGTAGAGTGGAAGAGCAATACAACCCCAACATGTGGTAGGTGATTTCCTACTAATGCCTGGGACTGAGTTATTTCTGAAGTATAACAACTAGCAATGCTTTATACAGGCAGGTTACTCATTATCTGTGTAGGGCTCCCCAAGAAATTAGAGGCCCAATGATCAACAACCAAGTCAGGAGACTGAGGAGGGGTATCAAAAGTAACATTTGGGTGGAGCCAGCAAAGCCTTCTATAGATTGCCCCATCAAAATGTGCACATTGGCATCTCTATGCCTTTAGTGAGTCCTAAAGACCCAAGCAAATCTGAGCAACATTTAGAATGTAGAGTAAAAACTTACTTGATCAAAGCTACTAGAAATGGATGACAACTGTGCCAGGTTGACACTCAGCCTTCCTTTCTTTTTATCCTTTTCCCCTACATTAATACACCAACGCAGTAAAGAAACGAGAAGATAAAGCATTTATAGATTAGGCTGAGTCCTCTTTTTCTCCAATCATTTGTACCCAAGGCTGGCAGTAGCAAAGGAGGGGAATGTCAAATTTGATATGAAATTGAGGTTTTTATTGAGCTTAATTTATCATAAATTAAGAGAAAAAAGCAAAAGATGTTGTAATGGTATGGGAAGGGGAAGACTTTATAGAACAGAGCTGAGCTGACTTACTGAAAAAAATATAATCGTTTACTTATTATGCTTTCATATAACTCATATTATTCAAAAAGTAGATTATATTTAAAATTCCAACTGACATGTAATTGGGCCACATAAATAACTGAGTCAAGAATGAGCCAAATTACCTCACCTCTGCATCTACAGGCTCTTCTACATTATTATCTCATTGGAGAAGTATTCTTAAAAACAAGGAGAAAATGGTGGTCACTAGCAAGTCTTGGCTGTTATAACTCAGGGTAAATCAGAGACTGACTCTGTTTTAGTTAGAAAATTTTGAAAGAAAAAATATCATTTTGAATCTCTTTGGCCATTCTCTTCCCTAGGACAATCAGCTGCAGAGTGGTGGTATGTTCACAGAAGAAATTAATAGTACCTATGATAGCCTTGGGACTGGGCACATTGGAAGTGGTAGGTATGACATAAAATGCCCAGGAAAAGGAAAGTTCACTAACAAAATCCTGTTAGAGAAGAAAGAAAAACCAGACCAAATTCAGCTGATGCCCATCCACAGAGAGAACGTTTAAACTAGCCCTAGCCACAGGGAAATCACCAATCCCAGTAGTCAGAACTTGAGCTCCCATGAACCTCGCCACAGAGGGCTAAAGTGCTCTGAGTCTCTAAGTAAACTTAAAAGGCAGTCTAGGACATGAGGACTGCAACTCTTAGATGCCTCCTAGTGTTGAGCTGGGCGCAGAGACAGTGAATTAGGGGAACACATGACCTACTAAGACACAAGCCAGGCAGCTAAGAAGTGCTGGCATCACCCCTTCCCTAAACCCAGGCTGCACAGCTTGTGGCTCCAAAAGAGAGCTCTTTCTTCTACTTGAGGAAAAAATAAAGAAGAGTGGGGAGGACTTTGTCTTGCATCTTGAATCAGTTCAACCACAGCAGGAGAGACTAACACAGAGTTGTTAGTCCTCCATTCCAGGTCTTAGTTTGATACAACATTTCTAGACACGACCGTAGCCAGAAGGGAACCCACTGCTTTGAAGGCAAGGATGCAGTCCTGGCAGCAGTTGTCACCTGCTAACTGAGAAGCTCTTGGGCCCTGAATTACCAGCAGTGATAAGCAGGGATTATATCAAGGGCCTGAGGGAGCCTCTGAGACTGCTAACTTCAGGCGGGACTTATCATGTTACCAGCTGTGGTGGCTATGGGGCAAAACTCCTGCTTGAGAAAAAAAGTCCAGAACCTGACAGATTCACAGCTGAATTCTACCAGACATTCAAAGAAAAAATGGTACCAATCCTATTGACAATATTTCACAAGATAGAGAAAGAGGTAATCCTCCTTAAATCATTCTATGAAGCCAGTATCACCTTAATACCAAAACCAGGAAAGGATATAACAAAAAAAGAAAACTACAGGCCAATTTGTCTGATGAACATAGATGCAAAAATTCTCAACAAAATACTAGCAAACTGAATCCAATAGCATATCAAAAAGGTAATTCACCATGATCAAGTGGGTTTTATACCAGGGATTCAGAGATGGTTTAACATATGCAAGTCAATAAATGTGATACACCACACAAACAGAATTAAAAACAAAAGTCACATGATCATCTCAATTGATGCAGAAAAAGCATTTGACAAAATCCAGCATCCTTTTATAATTAAAACCTTCAGCAAAATCTGCATAGAAGGAACATACCTTAAGGTAATAAAAGCCATCTGTGACAAACCCACAGCCCACATTATACTGAACAGGGAAAAGTTAGAAAGCATTACCCCTGAGAACTGGAACAGTATAATGAGGCCAACTTTCACCACTTTTATTTAACATATTACAGGAAGTCCTAGCCACAGCAATCAGACAAGAGAAGGAAATAAAGGGAATCTAGATCGATAAAGAGAAAGCCAAATTGTCACTGTTTGCTGATGATATAATCATATACCTAGAAAACCCTAAAGACTCATCCAAAAAAATAACCTATTAGAACTGGTAAATGAGTTTAGCAAAGTTTCAAGATACAAAATTAATGTACACAAATCAGTAATTCTGCTATGCACTAATAGCAATCAAGCTGAGAATCAAATCAAGAACTCAACTTTACAATAGCTTCAAAAAAACAAAATACTTAGGAATATACCTAGCCAAGGATGTGAAAGACTTCTACAAGAAAAACTACAAAACACTGCTGAAATAAATCATAGACCACACAAAAAAAGTGTTCCCATGGGAAGGAAAACACATCCCATGCTCATGGATGTGTAGAATCAATATGGTGAAAATGACCATACTACCAAAAATGATCTTCAAATTCAACGCAATTCTCATCAAAACACCAGCATCCTTCTTCACAGAACTAGAAAAAACAATCCTAAAATTCATATGGAACCAAAGAAGTCCTGCATAGCCAAAGCAAGACTAAGTAAAAACAACAAATCTGGAAGCAACACATTATCCAACTTCATGCTATGCTATAATGCCATAGTCACCAAAACAGAATGGTACTGGGATAAAAATAGGCACATAGGCCAATGGAACAGAATAAAGAACCCAGAAATAAAGCCAAAGACTGATCACCAACTAATCTTCAACAAACCAAACAAAAATATAAAGTGGGGAAAGGACACTCTATTCAACAAATGGTGCTGGGATAATTATCCCAAGCCACATGGAAAAGAAATGAAACTGGATCCTCTTCTCTCACCTTATACAAAAATCAACTCAAGATGGACCAAAGGCTTAAATTTAAGACCTAAAACCATAAAGATTCTAGAAGATAACATCAGAAAACCCTTCTAGACATTGGCTTAGGCAAAGACTTTATGACCAAGAACCCAAAAGTAAAAACAACAAAAACAAAGATAGATAGTACTTAATTAAACTAAAAAGCTTCTGTACAACAGAAGAAATAATCAGCAGAGTAAACAGACAACCCGGAATGGGAGAAAATCTTCACAATCTATACATCTGACAAAGGACCAATATCCAGAATCTACAAGGAACTCAAATAAATCAGCAAGAAAAAAAAATCCCATCAAAAAGTGGGCTAAGGACATGAATAGACAATTCTCAAAAGAAGATATACAAGTGGTTGACAAGCATATGGAAAAATGCTCAGCATCACTAATGATCAGAGAAATGCAAATCAAAACCATAATGCAATACCATCTCACTTCTACAAGAATGGCCATAATCAAAAAATCAAAATATAATAGATGCTGGCATGAATGGTGTAAAAAGGGAACCCTTATACTGTGATGGGAATGTAAACTAGTACAAACATGGAAAATAGTGTGAAGATTCCTTAAAGAAGTAAAAGTAGATCTACCATTTGATTCAGCAATCCCACTACCAGGTATCTACCCAGAGAAAAAGTCATAATGAAAAAAAAAAAAATTGCACATTCATGTTTATAGCAGCACAATTTGCAATTGCAAAAATATGGAACCAGCCCAAATGCCCATCAATCAACAAGCAGATAAAGAAAATGTGGTATACACATACCATGGAATACTACTCAGCCATAAAAAGGAATGAAATAATGGCATTCACAGCAACCTGAATGGAATTGGAGACTATTATTCTAAGTAAAATAACTTAGAAATGAAAATCCAAACATCATATATTCTCATTCATATGTGGGAGCTATGAGGGTGCAAAAGCATAAGAATGGTACATTGGACTTTGGGGACTCAGGGGAAAGGGTGGGGGTGGCGAGGTATAAAATACTACACATTGGGTACAGTGTACACTGCTTGGGTGATGATGGGTGCACCAAAATCTCAGAAATCACCACTAAAGAATTTATTCATGTAATCAAATACCACCTGTTTCCTCAAAACCTATTGAAATTTTAAAATTAAAAATTAAAAAGTTTTAAATCAGTAGCATTTCTATATGTCAACAATGGATGATGTGAAAAATAAATTAAAAAGTAACCCCATTTACAATAGCCACACACAAAATTAAATATGTAGGAATTAACCAAAGAGGTGAAAGATCTGTATAATGAAAACTATAAAATACAGAAGAAAGAAATTAAAGAGGATACTCCCAAAAAATGGAAAAATGTTCCATGTTTACAGATTGGAAGAATCAATATTGTTAAAATATTCATAGTACCCAAAGTAATCTACAGATTCATTGCAATCCCTAGCAAAATACCAATGACACTCTTCACAGAAATAGAAAAAACAATCCTAAAATTTGTATAGAACTACAAAAGACCCAGAATAGCCAAAGTTATTTTAAGCAAAAAAGAACAAAAGTGGAGGAATCAAGTTACCTAACTTCAAATTATGCTACAGAGCTATAGTAACCAAAACAGCATGGTAGTGGCATGAAAACAGACACACAGACCACTGCAACAGAAAAGAGCACCCAGAAACAAATCCACACACCTATAGTGAACTCATTTTCAACAATGGTGCTAAAAACATACACTGGGGAAAAGACAGTCTCTTTCATAGTGCTGGGAAACTGGATATCCATGTGCAGAAGAATGAAACTAGATCCCCATCTCTTGCCATATACAAATAAATCAAATCAAAATTGATTAAAAAATTTAAATCTAGATGTTAAACAATGAAACTAAAGAAAACATTGGGGAAAATCTGCAGGACATTGGTCTGGGCAGAAATTTCTTGAGCAATACCCTGCAAGCACAGGCAACCAAAGCAAAAATGGACAAATGTGATCACATCAAGTTACAAAGTTTCTGCACAGCAAAGGATATAATCAACAAAGTAAAGAGACAGCCCAAAGACTGGGAGAAAGTATTTACAAACTACCCATCTGACAAGGGATTAAGCACCAGAATATATAAAGAGCTCAAACATTTATAGGAAAACAAATCTATTAATCTGATAAAAGAAAAAGTGGGCAAAAGGTTTGTATAGACATTTCTCATAATATGACATACAAATGGCAGACAGGCGTAAGGAAATGTGTTCAACATCATTGATCAGAGAAATGTAAATCAAAAGTACAATGAGATATCATCTCACCCCAATTAAAATGGCTATATCCCAAAGACAAGCAATAACAAATGCTGCTAAGAATGTGGAGAAAAGAGAACTCTTGTATTCTGTTGGTGAGAATATAAGTTAATACAACCACGATGGGGGACAGCTTGGAAGTTCCCTAAAGAACTAAAAATAGAGCTAATATGTGAACCAGTAATCCCACTGCTAAGTACATACTCAAAAGAAAAGAAATCAGTATGTTGATGAGATATCTACACTTCCATGTTTGTTGCAGCATGGTTCACAATAGCTAAGGTTTGGAAGCAACATAAGCATCCACTTTATCCAGATGGATGGGATAAAGGCAATGTGGTACATATTCACAATGGAGTACTACACGGCCATAAAAAAAGAGTAAGATCCTATCATGTGCAACAACATGGATGGAACTGGAGGCCATTAAGTGAAATGAGCCTGGCAGAGAAACGAACATCACATGTTCTCACTTATTTGTGGGATCTAAAAATCAAAACAATTGAACTCATGGAGATAGAGAGTAGAAGAATGGCTATCAAAGACTAGGAAGGGGAGTGGGAAGTTGGGGGAGGTGTGGATGGTTAATGCATACAAAAAAAATTAGAAAAAAAATGAATAAGACCAACTATTTGACAGCACAACAGTGTGACTGTAGTCAATAATAACCTAATTGTGCATTTTTAAATAACCAAAAGAGACTAATTAGATTCTAACTCAAAGGATAAATGCTTGAGAGGATAGACACCCCATTCTCCATGTGATTATTATGCATTGCATATCTGAATCAAAACATCTCATGTACTTCATAAATATATATACCTACTATGTATCCACAATAATTAAAAATTTAAAAATTTTTGTAAAACTAAAATAGTATCAGCTACCAGTGAAACAAACTAATGGGCTCATTTTTGTCAATAAAATACACTGAGACAGTCAGCCTTATATATAAACATACATTGCATGACATTATCTACTCACATGAAAGAACAGAGCACTGTCTATCAGTCAGACAGACCTCAGGGCTGGACTTCGGCATTCCTGAAGAGAAAAAAAAAAAGTGTGCACTTGTTTTCCTTATATCTAATAGTTCAAAAATAAAAGAGTTTTTAAAATTCAGGAATTATTTTATATTAAGTCAAAGGACAACAGAGCTAAGTAATGAAATGTTTATATTTAGAAAACACCCAAATAACAGCTCCTGACATTATGTCACAAACATTTTGTTGTCTGCCAGTGTGTAGACACCTCCTGATCACATTTGTTTAAGTGTAAGGGTCTAATTTTGGCAGGCCTGTATTATAGGACAGGCTCTGCAACTTACTATGGGTATGAATTTTGACTAAATATTTCATCATTTCAGAGCAAGTTCTACATTCCCTACTTATAAAATGGAGATAATATAACTCAGGGGTTGTTAAACTGGCCAGAGAATATTTCAGTCTTTGCAGACTGTACTATCGCTCTTGAAAATACAGACGTACCTCATTTTATTGCATTTCACCCTATCATTCTTTGCAGATATTACATTTCCTACAAACTAAAGACGTGTAGCAGTCCTGCATTGAGAAAGTTGAGCATTTTTCCAACATGTGCTCACTTCAGGTCTGTGTCATATTTTCATGATTCGTACAGTATTTCTAGTTTTTCAGTATTGTATGTGTTGTGATTTGTGATCAGATCTTTCATGTTACTATTGCCATTGTTTTGGGGCATCAGGAACCAAGTTCATAAAGACAGCAAACGTAATAAATGTTGTGTATATTCCTACTGCTCCACTGACCAGCATTCTTGTCTCCCTTCCTCTTCTCAGCCCTGTCTATTCCCAGAGACAGCAACATCAAGATGTTAATTAATAACCCTATAATGGCCTCTAAGTATTCACATGAAAGGAAGAGTTGTAGATTTCTTACTTTGAATCAAAATATAGAAATGGTTAAGCTTAGTGAGGAAAACATGTCAAAAGCCAAGATCAGCCAAAAGCTAGGCCTCTTGTGACCAACAGTTGAGTTTTGAATGAAAGGAAAAGTACTGAAAGAAATTAAAAGCAATCATAAATAATACAGGAACCAACTGGAATTGTATTTCCTCTCAATTCTAGCCTTTTTATAGGAGCAGGACGGATGAACCTGAATCCCCAAACTGATTTGAAATTGCTCACACACAGAAAAGGAAAGTGATACAGAGGGGGAAAAAATACAGAAAAGTGGAGACGAAAATAGTCTATTTTCTGAACCAATTACAAAGAAAATTGTGATTTCATCTTATTTTACATATATCATTAGAAGTCAGTGAAATGGAGATCAACTGGAGAATTAGATTGCAATACATTAGTTCCCCTTACCCATAGGAGATGCTCTCCAACACCCTTAGGAAAGTCTTGAAATCAGGTTTAGTACCAAACCGTACATATACACTATAATTTAATTTTTCTTATATGTATCTACGATAAAGTTTCATTAGGCACAGTAAGACATTAACAATAATAAAATGTAAAATATTCTACAACAAGACTTATATGAATGTGCATCTCTTTCTTTGGAGTAGGTAACAAGTATGAAATGGGATTATGAATTTCCATGAAGATACTAAGAATATTTTAGTATTTTGAGATCACAGTTGACTGCAAGTAACTGAAACCATGGGAAGCAAAACTTAATAAGAGAGGACTACTGTATATTAAATACTCAATTGCTACCAAAAACAGATGATGATAGGTAAGCCTGTTCACAAAATGCAATTGCCTCACACTTCATAATGCTCTGTGAATCAGGACTTAAGCTTTCTTTAAAAATTATAAATAGCTATTAAGAATTGTAAAACTTTGTTTAAAAATATCTTTATTACAAGTTTAAAATATGGGAAGGAAAGGCTTTTCTCCCTACCCCAACAGTTCATAAATATGGACAACAAAGCCTGTTTCTCATTTAAAAATATCACATTTGAAATGATAAAAGACAATATCCAGTGACTAGTTCAACTTCTAAAAGGCAATGAAATCTTCAAGCAGCCAGAGTACCAGGTGAAGTAGGGTTGCCTCATCATCCAGAATGCATAGCTTTGTTCTTACACTTAGGAAGGGATAACATTATATAGCTCAACAAGGGAATCCTGTTCCTGTAAGGAAGGAAAAGAAACAGTTACGTTGCTGTACTGATGAGAAACAACTATCCAACTAAAGAACCGCTGAGGCTTAACAAAGTAGGAAAGTGGGAAATGAAGGCATCAATTTTAAACCCCAGGAACCATTATATTATTCTAATGACTCAAGTATCACAAATACCGTATATACACATGTATGCATACATATATATATATTATGTGTATATATAGCTATTAGTTATCAAATGCTTAGTAAATGACTTCGCAAATGATTATAAATTGTACATGAGGGCACCATCTCAAGTTTAGAATTATGAAGGTTGGTCGATATGTGGAATAAGGGCCTGTCCCTCTAGCATACTGAAGTCCAAAGATTATAGCCTATTCGAATAGTCTTATGGCTCATTTGAGTTTTCTCTTGCAGGCATTTAGTTCTTCTAGAACAAAAAGCTGAAATTAGAGCTAACATAGATATTAATTACTATCTTTATGGGAATCTATGATCCCATTGCATACTTAGATTACATGCTCCAAAGATGGTTTTTCCCTAGCTGAAAGAAATTGATAAAAGAAATATTGAGGTCACAATTGCAAATCTGTTTTACATAAGGAAATAAGACATGCCAAGATAAAAATATACCCTTAATAACCATAAAAAAGGCAATATTCCTGGGCAATAGTACACAAAGTATGCCATATGTCACCACCTTACTAAACCCTGGCCTTTTTTATATAAATGTACTTGTAAACATTCATGGTCCTAATTCAAAATGCTCTTACGCATAAGACACTCTTGAATGGATTCCCAAGTCCTTAACCTCCTGTGATTGTGAGCAATGCTGTCCCACTGGCCTTCTGCATTCACGTCTATTATTCTCTCTCCTTCTCATCACAAAGATTATTGGAAACCTTCTGAACAAGAGAAAAAAATACATAGATTTAAGCTTTGTGTCTATTATGCTTTTGGGAGTGGATAAAAAGTTGAAGTGTGGAGAAAGAAATTAAATTAGACAGATCTCTTTTGGCTGTGAGAGAATGACAAATCCGCTAGCTTAGACCAATATGAAAATTTGTTATTTCACAGAATACAAGAAAAAAGTTACAGAAGGTTGAATACAACTTTTCATTATCCCAAAATGTACTATTGTGATCTGAAGCTAATTTCATAGAAATTCAAATACCAAAAACTCTTAATAAGTGGCTGAAGCAGCTCTTTAATCATCTCATCAGACATCTACAGAGAATTAGAGGCATGCAGTTCTGAGTTCTTGGCCTATGACAGAGGGATAAGTGAGGTCACTAAAATTCTCCCTCCCTTAATGAAGCCAAATAAGGGTGTTTTTATCAGCTTCTCCAACACTGAGGTGCCTACAGCAAGAGGCTGACATTTTACTCCTAAGTATCTGCCTAGCAGTAGAATGACATGTGAGAGACATGGAGGTGAAGAAAAGGGGACAGAAAGGGCATATTCTCCCACCATGTATTGTAGTATGACTAAGTAATTTCCCCCACAGGTACCAACATTTTAGCCATATTTCCAGGATATCACTCAAGATTACCTGTTAACTAGAGAGGGGACCTCAAGAAGTCAACATACTGGAATGAAAAACAATGAAGACAGAAAATGAGGAGGTTGTGTGGAGGCCCATGGTAGCATTTGTATGGAAGAAGTCTTGTCTAGATTGGTCCATCAGGAAATATGCAGTTGTGATGACCACCCCCTTTCTAAGGACTAAAAAATCTCACACATCCATAATTCGAGGTAAACTTCTGGGTGAAGGTATAATTATCTAGCCAGCATTGCTGGAAATGGACTGCAATTGCACCATGTAACCATGAGATAATTGTGACCCAACCTCTTTCATCCTATTATACCCAGCAAAACATGCAAATAAAAGCAGCAGAGGGAAATGTACTACTCAGAGATTATCCTGAACTGTCTTCCTCTCCAAATCTTTCGTGTGCTCTGTGAAACTCTAGGAGTCCTAAAGGAAACCTAAATTTGACATAACATTGGAGATAGGGACCTGACTTGATTTTCACTTATGAGAAGGACCAAAGATGCTGCTAAAGAATAAGAAAAGCAGATATCACATAGTACAGTTGAAGTCAGTGGTTGTAAGATAAATATAGCCATTAAATTCTGTGTCTCCAGAAGTCAGACTGTTCAAAATAGGTTGGAATGAACACTCTAGGGGCAGAGAGAACACACGTGCAACTGGGCCTTGGGAACAGCTCACCCAGGGACTTGACCACAAGCAGAATTACCTCCACCTTCATCAACAGGCTCTCCTGCTTTCTTCTCTCATTGCAGAGAAGTTTCTCCAATAAGGAGAGAATTTTGGTCATTAGAAAGTCTTGATTTTTTTTATATTGCAGAACCTGACAAATCTGAGACTCAGTTCTAGTTTTAAAATTGTGAGAAAATATTGATTTTGAATCTCTTGGCTCCTCCCCACATCTGCAGAAAGGTGGTATGGTTTGTACAAAAACTTAAGAACTCCTATAATAGTCACGGATAAGGCAGCATGGGTGGGTCCGGACAAGGAACACCACATAAAAGGAAAGATTATCAACAAACCCTTCTGATATAATCTGTTTAGTGACTGTAGAATTCAATTCTCATAGCAACGGAGCCTTTTCTACTCATTCAGAAATTACATTGAGAGAATCAACTAAATTTTTTTAGATCCACTCACATGACCAAACAGAAGACCATAGATCAAATTTGATCCAATGCCCAACTGTAGCATAATGTCCAGCCGTTTAGCTGATCAGAACACCTAGAAGCCAAAGATAATGTTAGATAGCCTGAATCTCAGTAGTCCACTGCACTTACCTTTGAACATAGCATGATACTGGGATGTGTAAATCGAAGTCAAAATTTGCTGAGTTATATACGATTGCACTTTCAATGAGAATACCTACAGGCTGTTCCTAAAGGTGTAAAGAATATAAGTTATCTTAATTACATCTCTTTCAAATGGTTTCAAATTCCATTTTTAAAATATAGATTAAAAACAAAATAATTTTTACTTTTATTTTTACCTTATAAAGTAGGTATGAGCCCAAGGCATACAATAGAAGAGCAGAGCTAAGTAATAAAAATGCCTGGTTTGAGCAGACATTAACAGCTCCTGCCATAGGAGCAGGGACATTGTATTTGGCAGTTGAGTCTGCAAAGACAACTTTTGATCCACACATTTGTTTAAGGGTCAGGGTCTGACTTAGGCAGACCTAAATTATTCAGTGTGAATTTTAGCTAGATATTTGACAACTTTAGAAAAGCAGTTAAGTCAGCCTCATGCTAAGTTGAGTACTTGGCAAATGCTAGACTTTTTTTTTTTTTTTTGATGCCAGAAATACAGCAGCAAACAAATGGAGTCATGCACCTGGATCCAATAATAGAATCTGTTCACCTAAATAATCTTTACCAGAAACAGATGTGACTCCAACAAGGAAAAACAAGGCTGTTATTACAAAACACAGCAACAAGTTAACATTATAAAAAAAAAAAAATTCTGGTAACAGAAAAGATTGATTTCTCTCTTATTAATACAGGAGCTATATAACCTGATATACCCCATTTTCCTCAAAATTTTAAGTTAACAACAAAAAAGTGGGCTATTTGTGGTACTGTTTGAAAACAAAATGTTTCCCTCAAACTAGATTTTACCACAGAGAATATTTTTTTAAAAATCACTATTACAGACAAAAGAGATATGTTGCCAAAAAAATAGGTTTTGTTGTTGTTGCTGAGGTTTTGTTGTTGTTGCTGTTGTTTTTTGAGTTGGAGTCTGTCGCCCAGGCTGGAGTTCAGTGGCACGATCTTGGCTCTCTGAAACCTCCACCGCCCAAGTTCAACCAATTCTTCTGCCTCAGCCTCCCGAGTAGCTGGGATTACAGGTGCACATCACCATGCCTGGCTAATTTTTGTGTTTTTAGCAGAGACAGGGTTTCACCATGTTGGTCAGGCTGGTCTCGAACTCCTGACATTGTGATCTGTGATCCAAGCCCCCACCCCTCTCGGCCTCCTTGGCCTCCCAAAGTTCTGGGATTACAGGTGTGAGCCACCGCACCTGGCCTGAAAAAATAGTTTTTGAAATAGGAATCCCAAATCTTGTTTTTCCTACAGATAGAAGCAATATCCAAAAATGTTGAATAGAGTAGTCAATATTACATGAACTATTAAATCAACCGACATTAAAATTTAAATAGTGCAGTTTTAGTCATTGGTTTCTAGACCAAAAACAGTTAAAAGATATATTATTTTTTGAAATAATAACTGCTCTTACAGTCACTACGATGCCACAAAAAGTTAGAAGATAAAGGAACACAAAGAAACCCGGCTCGACGAGGTTTACAGGACAGCCACTTCCTAGAAAGAGTTCATGTTGCAAAGGTTGGAGGTCATTTATCAGGGGCCTTTGTCTAAATTTGACCTGGAGCCAGGATTCAGTACAGGTTACAGCCACTGTTGAAAGAAAAATTTTAAAAGGGAAAGTATCAAATAGTATGTCTGCTCCCAAACAAATAGCTCAGGAAGCTTTCAGCCTCTTGAGCTGAATTCCCAACTGTAGAGTGAAAACATTTTGTTTCTATGTGTATATTTTTCTACTGGGAGATTTTGGGTCAATTATTTAATCTCCATGTGTCTGTTTTTTCATCAGATGTGGAAAAATGGTAGAAGTACCCCTTGAGAATTTCTAACCTAAATAAGTCAAAAATCCCAACATGCACACTTTTTTTTTTAGGGATTGTTTGAATTTTACTAACAGATCTCATGAGTACATTTCTGAAATATATCTAGGTGTAAAAGTGATATCTATCTGACATAGAGAAACAAGAAAAAGCTTTGATATTTGGTTGCACACAATGGAAAAATATGTGCTTCCACTTAAAATTTTATTTTGCATCAAAATATTTGAGCCAATAAATATTAACTGGTGTGTAAACTAAAGAATTCTGAAAAATAATATTGCAGTTACTTTGATAATATTTTTATGATTTTCAACTATGTTAAGTTTTGGTTTGGTGTCTTACTTCATTTTCAGTACATTTCTATGAAGTCAATTTTATTATTATGCCATATTTGCACACAGATAAATTTAGTCACATAGCTGCTAAGTGGCAGATCAGGACTAAAACCTATGCAAAAATCTATTCAGAGCCTCAGCTCTGAAAAGGAATCATTTACAATTGAATACAGCTGACTACTCTGTCCAATCTTTACACCCCATGGCCAGAAATGTGAACCTAGGTAACCTCCTCCCCCAGGCACCGGGCAGTCGCTCCTGATTTTGCCAATCACTATAAGTATTTCACATTCAGCAAAGTAACAAGCTAGTCTCCAGCAGAAAACCTGGAAATACTTCGCATGTAAGAAAAAATTAAAAACAACGGCATCTCAAGATTAGCTTAGAGGAAAAATTCAAGAGAAAGTACAGGGGTAAAGATAAAACTATGTCTGGCTGTAACTTTGCAATCATTAGTTACTAGCAGTTAATCACCAGGTTATAAAAACAAATTCCCAAAGTCAACTATATGTTTTTTTAAAAAGCCCTGCTGTTTAAAATTGCCACCTCCAAAAATTCCCTCTTTGTATTACCGTCTTGGAGACCATGAATCAACTCGAAAAGCATGAGGAGCTCTCCTAACACGAAAGAGATCTTCATTGCTTCAGATTCCAGCCCAAGGTATCACAGGAAACAGAAAATCTCGGGAAGTGGGCCTCCACAGGTGTTTATAAACCTCTTGCCTCCTCAGGTGTGAGTGATGATTTATCATTCTGGAAAGCACTGAGAAGCCCTTAGCGTAGTTTTGGCTTTTCGTCCTCACAGCTGAAGTTATTAGATTGGTGCAAAAGTAAGTGCATTTTTTGCCATTGAAAGATAAATCAGAAAATCAGGAAAGAACATGTGGAAAGTGATTCTAGGCTGCACCCCCTACCACTGTGTCTTTTTTCTCAATCATGTGGATGTGTCTGAAATTAAGTCTGACATAATATTTGATATTTATCTATTGAATTGTTAAAGTAGGGCTTTGCAAGATGATTGGAGAAATTGAAGTGGGTGATACAAAGGGATTATTTTATGAAGTGAATAACAGTATCGCACATTATATTCACTCTGCATTGTTGTGAAGAGAAAAAAAAAAAAAGCTGTTGCTCTACCTCCCAACCAATGATTCAGATCCAATAAGCCTGGGACCAGATGCACTCACTAACTGGTGCTTGCAATCAGCTTCAGGAGGCTTTGATTAGGTGAACAAATCCACACCCCTGTGGTCTAAGCTTTGCCAAAACAATGCTTTCTGGTTTAATTTTGCTTTCTCTAGAAGCATTTTATTATGAATGTGCCCATATCTAGAGAGCTAAAGAAATATTCACTAAGGGCATTTTTGGACAATTAAATCTAGTAATGAAAAATTGTAAGAAAAAAGGGATAATGGATAAGAATAACATCACTTGATTCTACATTTTGGTAGAAGTCAACCTCCAAAACACTTCAACTCAAAAGTAAAAGCCTAATAAATTATTTTTAGAAATTGTATAGCATAGCACGTAGATTGCCTCAGCTTCTAAGTAAAAAGTAATTGTTGTTTAGCTATGTAAATCTCCAGGATTATGGATCGATGTAACAAAGAGCAAGCAAAAACATCTATGAACATCAGAAACCTCGAAGTGCTTTCTACTAAATATTTTTATTATATTGAATGTTCTTTAAAATTAGTTGGATTTCATGTTAAGGTATCTAACACTTAAATGATATTTGGGAATGAGAGCCTTACAGTAGATTCAATTTGTGAAGAATATTTCAATGGTTTTTGTTTGAAAATACTTATCTGTTTTCTTATTTAAGAGGTGAATAAATATGTTATTTTAAATAGCTAACTACATAGAAGCAGATAAAATAATACTGGAATTTCTAATTCCAATAACTTACATGCTTTCCTCCTCTATTGAAATAACCACTAATTTTTATAAGTGTTAAATTCACATAAAATTAACAATTTTAAAGTATATAATTCAGTGGCACTTGGTACATACACATGTGTGCAACCATCACCCTTATAGTTGCAAAATATTTTCATCATCCCCCCAAAGGAAAACTTATACTTCTTAAGCAACTCTCCACTCCTCTTTTCTCCCAGCCCCTAGCAAGCACCAAGTTACTTTCTATCTCTTCAGATTTACCTATTCTGGACATTTTGTAAAACTTGAATCATACTCTTAAATCACGCTCTTTATTTATTTATTTACAGATTAAGGAGGCTTTATTTCTTATAAAGGGTTACAGACTGCAAGATGGCCATCCTAACAGGCTGGGATGCATAGCCTCCAGCAGAGCCTGAAAGGCAGGCACACTGCAGGAGGGGAGGCATGAGACAGGAATTTATGCTGAATGGGTTGGCCAAATAGATATATTCAACAGGTTATACGAGAAGCTATGAATATTCATTGAGGCGGTCCTAACACGTAAGTGCTGACTAAACATGTATGTTATATATGACCCCTGTTCACTTTGGGGTGGAGACTTAACATTCAAATGTATTACAATTAGGCCTTATACATCTAAAGGTCTTTCCAGGACAGAAAGTTATGCAAGTGCGCAACCTCTGTTAACTGGCCAGAACCAGTCCTTGGTCAGTCGTATCTCATCAGGAGAAAGTTGCTGAAATGAGTCTCTTGCCCAATTAGAGCTGTAGTTACAGCTTGTGGCGCAGGAAGGTCAGTTAGCCTCTGGCAGTGCATGAGCTGCAATTGTTTTAATATTGCTTATCTCAAGGCCAGTGCTTGTTTAGCTGCTGGGAAAAAAAGAAAAGAAAAACCCTGCGGCAGTTAGAACAAAGTTTATTCTTTAAGTGTAGGGATGCCTGACTTAACCATTATTTGCCATGGCCTTGGGTCCTCTTTATAATTTGGTATGTTATTGCCACAAAGAGTTCTCTGTGTCAGCCTTATGATCTCTTTTTTAACATTAATGCTGGTCAGGTGTTGTGTCTAAACCACAGAAGGAAAGTGGTGTAACAAGGCATGTCCAATGCCCCCATCCCATGATGGCTGGGAACATAGTTCTTAGGGTTTCTCTGGGGTTCTCTGGCCAAGAAGGGGGTTCATTCAATCAGTTGAAGACCTAGAATTTTATTTTTAGTTCACATGATATCATGAATCCATATTTCATTTATTTTATGGCTGAATAGTATTCTGTTGCATGAGTATAGCACATTTTGTTTAGTCATTCACCAACTGATAAACTTATGGGTTGTTTCCATCTTTGTGAATAGTACTACTCTGAAAGCACTTGTTCAACATTGTTTGAATACCTGTTTTCAATTATTTGGGGTATATGACTCAGCTTTAATCACCTCCTATTCATCCCCTTGCTGAGGGAGAGTCCTATTTTAGGGTTGTGGTGATAGGCAAACACACAACACCTGACAATGAGCAGATGCCCTCAATAGCAATTCATTGGTATGTACATTCAGGCCTTGGAGAGGAGAATGCCACACAGCACATCGGTCCACACAAGGACTGCACTTAGGAGCAGAGGGAAAAACCAGGGGCTCTGGGACACAAGCTTTGTAATATCAAGAGGATGAGGTGACCCCTAGATCCCACAGGAGCATATCATTGGCTTGTTTGAGTAATTCTGCAGGCTGCCAGGGAACTGAAACCCACTGTTCAGAGATAAGCGGGAACTGTATCTGGTCTCCTTGATAAGAAAGTGGTTTAGCAGGGACCTTATCTGCAGGAGCAGAGTAGGAAGGGAAATGTGCAGTTAGGCCATTATAGCCCTTCCACTTTCACCAGATGCCGAGATAGCACGGGATATCAGGCCTTAATATTAGTCCTTACATAACAACCTAGAAGTGAAACTGCCAAACTCCCCCGCAGTGGCTGTTTTATTTTACATTTCTTTTTTGTTTTGTTTTGTGTATTTTTAACTTTTAAGTTCAAGTCTACAAGTACAGGTTTGTTATATAGGTAAATTTGTGTCATGGGTGTTTGTTGTTCTGATTATTTCGTCACCCAGGCATTAAGCCTAGTACCCATTAGTTATTTTTGCTGACTCTCTCCCTCCTCCCACCCTCCACCCACCAAAAGGCCTCAGTGTCTGTTGTTTCCCTGTACGTGTTCATGTGTTCTCATCATTAGCTCCCACTTGTAAGTAAGAACATGTGGTATTTGGTTTTTCGTTTCTGCATTAATTTGCTAAGGATGATGGCCTCCAGCCCCTCCATGTCCCTGCAAAGGGCATGATCTTGTTCTTTTTTATGACTGGATAGTAGTTCATGGTATACCACACTTTATTTATCCAATCTATCATCAGTGGACATTTAGGTTGATTCCATGTCTTTGCTATTGTGAATAGTGCTGCAATTAACATACACATGCATGTCTTTATAATAGAAAAATTTCTATTCCTTTGGGTATATACCTAGTAATGGGATTTCTGGATCAAATGGTATTTCAGTCTTTAGGTCTTTGAGAAATCTCCACACCGTCTTCCACAATGGCTGAACTAACTTACACTCTTATCAAAAGTGTATAAGCATTCCTTTCTCTCTACAACCTCACCAGAGTCCATCATTTTTTGACTCTTTAATAGTAACCATTCTGACTAATGTTAGATGGTATCTCAATGCATTTTAATTTGCATCTCTCTAATGATCGGTGATATGAAACTTTTTTCCATGATTGTTGGCCACATGTATGTCTTGAAAAGTGTCTGTTCATGCCCTTTGCCCACTTTTTATGAGGTTTTTTCTTCTAAATTTGTTTATGTTTCTTATAGATCAGATATTAGACCTTTGTCAGATGCATAGTTTGCAAAATTTTCTCCAATTCTGTAAGTTGTCTGTTTACTCTGTTGATGATTTCTCTTGCTGTGCTGAAGCTCTTTAGTTTAATTAGATTCCATTTGTCAATTTTTGCTTTTGCTGCAATTGCTTTTGGCATGTTTGTCATGAAATCTTTGCCTGTGCCTATGTCCTGAATGGTATTGCCTAGGTTGTCTTGCAGAGTTTTTATAGTTTTTGGTTTAATATTTTAGTTGATTACATTAACTCATAATCTACATTATGGATTTATCCTAATGCTATCCCTCCCCTTACCACCCCCCTCTCCAACAGGCCCTGGCATGTGATGTTTCCCGAATTCTTTTTATGGCTGCATAGTATTCCACAGTGTATATGTGCCACATGTTCTTTATCCAGTCTATCATTGATGGGCATTTGGTTTGGTTCCAAGTCTTTGCTATTGGAAACAGCACTGCAGTAAATGTACATGTGCATGTGTCTTTATAGAATGATTTATGATCCTTTGGGTATATATCCAGTAATGAGATTGCTGTGTCAAATGGTATTTCTAGTTCTAGATTCTTGAGGAACCACCACACCGTCTCCCACAATGATTGAACTAATTTATACTCCCACCAACAATGTAAAAGCATTCTTATTTGTCCACATCTTCTCCATCATCTGTTGTTTCCTGCCTTTTTAATGATTGACATTCTAACTGACATAAGATGGTATCTCATTCTGGTTTTGATTTGCATTTCTCTAATGCAATGATGTTTAGCTTTTTTTTTAATATGTTTGTTGGCCCCATAAATGTTTTCCTTTGAGAAGTGTCTGCTCATATCTGTGGCCCAATTTTGATGGAGTTGTTTGGTTTTTTTCCTATAAATTTGTTTAATTTCCTTGTAGATTCTGGATATTAGCCCTTTGTCAGATGGATAGATTGCAAATATTTTCTCCTATTCTGTAGATTGCCTATTCACTCTGATGATACTTTCTTTTGCTGTACAGAACCTCTTTAGTTTAATTAGATCCCATTTGTCCATTTTGGCTTTTGTTGCCATTGCTTTTGGTATTTTAGTCATGAAGTCTTTCCCTATGCCTATGTCCTGAATGGTATTGCCTAGGTTTTCTTCTATGGTTTTTATGGTTTTCGGTCTTACATTTAAATATTTAGTTCATCTTGAGCTAATTTTTTGTATAAGGTGTAAGAAATGGGTTTTGTTTCAGTTTTCTGCATATGGCTAGCCTGTTTTTCCAACACCATTTATTAAATAGAGAATCCTTTCCCCATTGCTTGTTTTTGTAAGGTTTGTCAAAAGTCAGATGGTTGTAGATGTGTGGTGTTATTTCTGAGGCTTCTGTTCTGTTCTTTTGGTCCATATATCTGTTTTGGTACCAGTATCATGCTGTTTTGGTTACTGTAGCCTTGTAGTATAGTTTGAAGTTAGGTAGCATGGTGCCTCCAGCTTTGTTCTTTTTTCTTAAGATTGTATTGGCTATATGGGCTTTTTTGGTTCCATATGAAACTTAAAGTAGTTCTTTCTAATTCTGTGAAAAAAGTCAATGGTAGCTTCATGGAAATAGCATTGAATCTATAAATTACTTTGGGCAGTATGGCCATTTTCATGATATTGATTCTTCCTATCCATGAGCATGGAATGTTTTTCCATTTGTTCGTGTCCTCTCTCATTTCCTTGAGCAGTGGTTCATAGTTTTTCTTGAAGAGGTCCTTCACATCTTTTGTAAGTTGTATTCCTAGGTATTTTATTCTCTTTGTAGCAATTGCGAATGGGAGTTTGCTCATGATTTGGTTCTCTGTTTATCTATTATTGGTATATAGGAATGCTTGTGATTTTTGCACGATTTTGTATACTGAGACTTTGCTGAAATTGTTTATCGGCTTAAGGAGTTTTGGGCTGAGATGATGGGGTTTACTAAATATACAATCACGTCATACAAACAGAGATAATTTGACTTCCTCTCTTCCTATTTGAATACTCTTTTATTTCTTTCTCTTGCCTGATTGCCCTGTCCAGAACTTCCAATACTATGTTGAATAGGAGTGGTGAGAGAGGGCATCCTTGTCTTGTGCTGATTTTCAAAGGGAATGGTTCCAGCTTTTGCCCATTCAGTATACTATTGGCTGTGGATTTGTCATACATGCATATATAGCTCTTATTATTTTGAGATACGTTCTATCAATATCTAGTTCATTGAATTTTTTGTTGTTGTTGTTGTTTGGGTTTTTTTTTCACGAAGGAGTGTTGAATTTTATTGAAGGCCTATGCTGCATTTATTGAGATAATCATGTGGTTTTTGTCATTGGTTCTGCTTATGTGATGGATTACATTTCTTGATTTGCATATGTTGAACCAGCCTTGTATCCCAGGGATGAAGCCGACTTGATCATGATGCATAAGCTTTTTAATGTGCTGCTAGATTCAGTTTTCCAGTATTTTACTGAGAATTTTCACATCGATGTTCATCAGGGATATTGGATTGAAATTTTGTTTTCTTGTTGTGTTTCTGCCAGGTTTTGGTATCAGGATGATGCTGGCTGGCCTCATAAAATGAGTTAGGGAGGAGTCCCTCTATTTCTATTGTTTGGAATAATTTCAGATGGAATGGTACCAGCTCCTCTTTGTACCTCTGTTAGAATTAGGCTGTAAATCCATCTGGTCCTGGGCTTTTTTTGGTTGGTAGGCTATTAATTACTGACTCAATTTTAGAACTTGTTATTGATCTATTCAGGGGTTCGACTTCTTCCTGGTTGAGTTTTGGGAGGATGTAAGTATCCAGGAATTTATTCATTTCTTCTAGATTTTCTAGTTTGTGTACAGTATTCTCTGATGGTAGTTTGTATTTCTGTGGGGTCAGTGGTGATCTCCCCTTTATCATTTTTTACTGTGTCTATTTGATTCTTCTCTCTTTTCTTCTTTATTAGTCTGGCTAGTGGCCTATGTATTTTGTTAATCTTAAAAAAAAAAAAAGAAAGAAAAAAAACCAGCTCCTGGATTCATTGTGTCTCTGTCTCCTTCAGGTCTGCTCTGATCATAGTTGTTTCTTGTCTTCTGCCAGCTTTTGAATTTGTTTGCTCTTGCTTCTCTAGTTCTTTTAATTGTGATGTTAGGGTCTCAATTTTAGATCTGTCCCACTTTATCCTGTGGGCATTTAGTGCTAGAAGTTTCCCTCTTAACACTGCTTTAGCTATGTCTCAGAGATTCTGTTATATTGTGTCTTTGTTCTCATTGGTTTCAAAGAACTTGTTTATTTCTGCCTTAATTTCATTATTTACCCAGTACTCTCCTGAGAATCTCCAACAGAGAATAATGACCAATTATTTTCCTTTCTCATTGTCCTTGTCAAATTTTGTTATCAAGATTATCTTAGTTTCATAAAATGAGGTAGAGATTATTTTGTTATCAATTCTATCAAAGAATTTGCTTAAGATTGAATTATTTTTTCTTAAATATTTAGTAAAAACATATTGGCCTTAATAGGGACCTTAGTAGATAATTAGCACATGATCTATCACCATGAAGTCATTTTATGACCAGAAATCCCAATCATGTATATCCAGAGACCTCAAATCACCAGATAGGATAGCCCAGGAATCCTCTGTAGTGAAGTGGAAACAGTACATAAAGGAGCAGATGAAATACAGGCAAGCTGGGGCTCTATGAAAATGTCTCAGGAGTGTCCCCCTGTTTCCCCAGTAAATCACCCAAGAAGACACTGATCTACTGGCCCAGTGGGGAAACAGATAAAGAGACCTCTCAGCTCATACAGGGCCTGGTTCACTGATGGATTTTCCAGTTAGCTTCTACAGGAATTGACTAGGATAAGCCTGTATTTCAGCCTTAAAGTGACCTCTCTCTTACTGAGCATGGTAAGGGACACTTGTCACACTGAGCAAAGCTTTGTGCCAAATGGATTGCTATTTGGCCACCCTGGCAAATGAGCCATGATATATTTTCACTGACCGATAGCCGGTTTTTTGGTCAGGCTAGTAGAAAGACTTGGAGTGGCATATAAATAAGACCCTTGGTGGAGATGAGACAGTTGTTTAAAAATTAGCTCTGCTACTAATAGGTTTCTTTGTTACCAATCTGGACACTCTAATAAATATTTACACTGACAAAGGGGAACATAACCAATGAGCAGTCTGTGTTTGTCAACTAAATGTGGAGACTGAATTATTTTCTATTTCAGAGCAGAAGTGCTGCCAGTTGTTTCCTAGATCTGCAAGAGGATGACTCATGAAAATTTAGACACCATCCTCTACTGGGCCTATGTGCATGGATGGCCACTGTCATCAGAAGATGTCAAAACAGTGTGGAAAACATTCCTGTCTTCCAAGTTCTGGCCAAGGCTAAAAATACTCCCCTGGGACAAATCCCTCAACCAATGGCCAGGATGTTCTTAGCAAATATATCATGTAGGACCCCTCACAAACACCATCCCATTCTGAGTATTCAGACAGATCTGACTGCAGCTGATAATTTATCTAGATATGGCTTAATAATACCCATACATTACATCAACTTGGGCCACACTATCCATAACTACTGTAGGATCTTAGGTCTCCCATAAGAAAAGATTAATACATTCTATGTCTACAAGGGGATGTATCACTATTAGTGTGACCAGAAAGACCAACTATGGCAGAGACTTCTATATGTTCTCCAGTACCATTGCCTTTAGAAATAGAACACTTCGATGTTTTAGAAACCTGTGTAGCTAAAGACCCTATTTCTGAGTTCTCACTACAGCTAAGTATGGCCACCTAAGTAGGACTTGGCAGATGTGATGAGATATGCACAATATCTGGGACATTTCTTTGAAGAAAAACCACTCGAACTAGAGATCCTCATTCTCCTTTCTTATTAACTGAGAAGTGGTGTCAACCGCAGCAGTCAGTTGGGTGCAGCATTGGGGCATCAGTGCTGCTGACTCTAATACATGGGGTGAAATCATGGAGGAATCATCTCTATGTCCTGGACTATCACTATCTCTGGACTCACCCATTAACAATACAAATTCTTATTTAGTCCACTGTATTTTGAAATTTGTTACATCAGCTTAGCTTAGCCACTATGTTTATACTCAATAGTGGAATGGTAAATATTTAACTGATTCTGACATAGAAAAACACAAGTATACAGTGTTTTCCAATTTCCATGGTGTCTCAGTCCCTTTGCAGTGCTATAACAGAATACTTGAGACTGAGTAATTGATAGAGAAATTTATCTTCTCACAGTTCTGGGGATTGAGAAGTTCAAGGTCAAGGCACTGGCCAGTTTGGTGTCTTGTAAGTGCTACATCCTCCAGAGAGGAAAAACACTGTATACGCAAGAGCACAAGCTAGCCAAATGCTGCACGAATCCTCTTTTACAAAGGCCTTAATCCCATTGCCAAGGTATGAGCCCTCAAGTCCTGATTACCTCTTAAAGGCCCCACCTCTTAATGCTATCACATTGGCAACTGCTGAATTGGAGGGGACACATTGAAATCACAGCATATAGTATTAATACTCCCAGCATAACTCATTACAAGCATTTGTCGAACATGGGGTTGCAAAGAAATATATGCTATTGGGTCTCATGATCCAGTAGAAGCTGGATGCCCAACAATTATTATTGCTACAAAGATTCACACAATTTTTTTTTTTTTAGCTGACAACCACTATTTGGACAAGTTTCCAAAATCATGCTTCCATCTTTATAATTAAAAAAAAAAAAGTCAAACTTCCTAACTGGTTGGAAATTAAAAATTAATCAACCTGACTAGTTCCAGAAGATTGATTGATCAGCCAAGTAATTTCTTACTTTAATTTGAATGAATATATATGATAAAAAATATTTTTAACATTCCATTGATTCATGTTATATTTGATATATAACATGAATCAATTGAATGAAATCAATGGCATGATATATATCATGCTTTTATAATAGGTCTTGATATCTAGTGATCCATTTCAAATATTGATTCATGTTATACCATTGATTTATATATATACCATATATATATATGCCAGAATACAAGATATATATATATATATATATATATATGCCAGAATACAAGATATATATGCCAGATATAATATATATATGCCAGAATACAAGATAAACAGACCAGCTGAAAAGAATATCCATGAATCTATGGATACTTTTTTTTTTTTAACAATGATGGAATTATAGGGCAGAAAGGACAAGACAAACTTCGTGCTATCTAGAACTGAGGCAACTGAATATTCATATAAAAGCAACTTGATTCACTGTTCACACCATGTGCACGAATAATCAACTACAATATTGAGCTAAATATTAACAACAAAACAGAGCTGGCAGAGAATGAGATTTTGTGTTCTTTTGCACTCAGGTAAAATTCCTTAACAAGTCTCTAGCCATAATGGGAAAAGATTAATACAAATGAGGGACAACAACAGTAAGATCTTTGGATCATGAACAGACCATTAAAACAGTAAAAAGTTAAGCAACAGAATGGGAGAAAATATCTGTAACACATAAACTGCTAGTTCACATCTAGAATACATACAGAAATTTAAAAAATTCCTAAGCGAATTCAATAGAAAAACAAATAGACAAGAGACTGGTAAAAGCACTTTTCCAAAAATTTAAATGGCCAACATACTTATGAAAAGGTGGAAAACTTCATTTTTTAAAGAGAAAATGCCAAATAAAACCACCATAAAATACTACTGCATACTCATTAAACTAGATATAATGAAAAATACTGACAATGCTGTTTGACTCAGATGTGAAGCAGCCAGAACTTTTATAAATTTCATACAAACTTTTTGGAAAAAAAATTTTTGTAGTATCTAAAAGTTGAACATGCCCTGTACCCCAGCAATTCTCTAAGCGCACATACATTAAAACTGTATGTGTATGTGTGCTAAAAATAGGTGAGTGCTCATAACCCAAATGTGCATAAATTGACTAATGATGTGGTATCTTTATGTAATAGAATATGGTAAGTCATGAAAATTCCAACATGGGGGAGTCTCATAAAACTCATGGTGAGGGAAAGAAGTCAAAACACAAAATCAAATTTACAAAGGTGAAAAAACTAACAGACAAAGTGTATAAATGAATACTTAGATGATAAAAGAATAAAGCAAAGCAAGAAACAATTGCCATAAAATTTTCAAGGCGATGATTAAATAGGGGTGGGAATGGTGGCAGGTATTATATTTGGGAAGAATCTCTACAGATGTCCCTCGGTACATAAGTGTTCAATTTAAAATAACTTATTAAGCAATAGCTTATGTACTTTTATGTGTGTATTAAAGTTAATAAAATATTTAATATCATTAAAAATATTTTAAAGGAATGCACATTTACTTTTTTAATTATCAGGATTAGGTACAAGAATCTTAGGATGCAGTTGGGGAACAAATTGCTGGAAATTTAAAGCAAAATTCCTACAGCTAAGATAACTAGGAACTGCTATTACACTAGCTAGCTCCTTTTTCTCCCCAGACACATCTGTCTTCACAGGACCTAAATTAGCCACTAAACGAAGACTCCCCCAGCCAGTGGTCAGGTTTTTTTTTTTTTCAATTAGTACTTTAAAACCATCATACCTATGGGGGGAAAATTAAATAACAAACATCTAGAACAGGCCCCATGTTTTAAACACGTCTTATTGCTCACTTCTTCACATTACTATTTCTAATTATGAGGCACAAAGAACTTGCATGTACTGTGTTGCTAGGAAGTTACTCCAGGTCTATGTATATAACTAAGGTTGTGGCTGTCTTCTTCCCTCCTATTTAAGGGTTTATATGTTTTAAGGTTCACATGCTTTCAACAATGCTTGATCTTAGAGGCTTGACCTTTGAAGATTCCTGTCCACAAAACCATATTCGCATTATACTTAAACTGTATGTGGCATGCCTGGACCAGGCATCTCTTAATTCCAGAAAGCCTCCAATCGCATCTTGCCACAAATCATAGCCACCACATTCACAAAGAGGAAACATATTGGTAACAACTACATTTTCTCATTGAGAAAAAATTCAATCTGAAGTAATTGCCACCAAGGTTCTGCTATGTATAGCTAACAACACTAAAGTCTAATTGGGTTATTTCAAAATTAGTCACACTGATTTATTACAAATTGTCTCAGGAAAAGAGCCTCAAGAGTCCTGTCGGCCAAACTGAACTTTTCAAACAAATCCGTAAACAAGGACAGCAATGAGGCCCAACAGCTCATGGGTCCCTCTGAGACTCAGTTATCACTCAGCTTCCTAAGGTTTTATGTAGAATGAGTAACATCTGACAACTAACTTCCTTCCAGTTCACTGGCTCACTGCCAAGGCTGACTAGTCATTTCTGGATTAACTACATCTAAGAGGAAAAGGAGATAAAGATGGAAAAACAAATTTCAATTAACATAAAATGCTTCTGCAGAAGCTAGAGGATGAGCAGCATAAGAAAATTCATTCAGGGCCCGGTGCAGTGGCTCACGCTTGTAATCCCAGCACTTTGAGAGGCTGATGTGGGCAGATCACCTGAGGTCAAGAGCTCAAGACCAGCCTGGCCAACATGGCAAAATCCTGTCCCTACTAAAACTACAAAATTAGCTGGATGTGGTGGCACATGCCTGTAATCCCAGCTGCTCAGGAGGCTGAGGCAAGAGAATTGCTTGAACCCTGGAGGCAGAGGTTGGTTGTGGTGAGCCAAGATCATGACATTGCACTCCAGCCTGGGCAACAAGAGCGAAACTCCATCTCAAAAAGAATTTAAAAAAAAAAAGAAAATTCATTCAGGATGATCATTGTGGATGAGAATTAGGTGATTAGGGCTGCAGAGACCAGTGAGATTTTTTTAAAGTTGTTCTGGCATGAGGATTCAAATACAGAAGATGCATGTAGCAGAAGAGAAAAGGTAGACTTGAGACCAGAAAAATAATCCCTGATATTTAAAGAGTGTTTTAGAAAAGCAAAAATAATATCAATTTGAACTCAGCACATCAGCTGAACAAAAACGAAATAAAACAGTAACATTTATTTGGTCCTGAGTCTAATTAGAGCAAGAAAATCCTTAGTTACTCCCTAGTTAGTATCCAGCCGAAACAATAAGAATCAGAAAATCAAATAAGAATGCAGTTTATTCAACACACAAATTGAGCATGTCAACAAAAGCCATCTCTTTGAACAAACTTCTCATATTTATGCTTTATACCACTTGGTTCTCTACACCCAAACAAAGTCACAGCTACAAGGAGACCAACTAAAGCTAACTTCAAGAGAGCCTTCGTGATACCAGATCCAAAGCAATGAACTCTCAGGATGCAGACCAGAAAAATGAAGCCACCCGGCTGCCTCACGTGATTTTATAGTGTACAATGAACTCAGGTGTTGCATATGCACACCTCCTAAGGCCTGAACATGTACTCAGCCCAATTTTCTATAAATCCTAGTCTTCCCTGAGTACCTGAGCTCTAAAGTTCAAGAGAGTAGGCAAAGATGAAAATCATTGTACCTAGAGATCTGTCTCTTTTTTAGGTCTATGGTAGTGACAGAAAAGTAAATGTGTATAATGTCATGCCATTTTTTTTAAATTTTAGGATCTGTTATTGTGGGTGTAATTTGAGCAGCACAAGGAGACCCTACCTGATTTACTGATGTGCCGGAACATTTTACCCACCTTTTTTTATATTCAGCGTTTCAGCAATCCATCTTATCCCTCCACCTGTACAATAGTTTGGATTTTTTTGCAATTTAATAATTTATCATAAATAGCTGTAGTGATTATTATAAATGTTTGGGACTTTTTACTATAATGTGATAGTAATGCAGGCAGGTTTTACTTAAGAATACAAATCCAAAGCCAAAATTTCTTAATCATTTTGTAAACATCTGGATCTCTTTTAAAAGTATTCAGAAATTCATGGTAATCTATTTAAAAAAAAAAAAAACTATTACCATGTGCAAGGACTTATCTTGTACGCTAGTTTCTGTCTCCACTTTGTTCTGCAATGACCTCATTCGTATTTTTCTCTTTAGTCATACTCCTAGAAAAAGCTATTTATATTCATTCTTTTGGGTTTCTTTCTTATCCTTCCTTAAACCTGATCCAACCAACTTTCACCCACACCTCTTCACCAAAACTGTCCTTTAGCAAAGTCATCAGTGTCCCTCACATTGCTATATCTAATGGTCAACTCTTAGTTCTCATCCCACTTAACTTTTCAGCAAAAGTTGATACAGTTGACAGCTCTAGCTGCGTGGCTCCCAGGACCACACACTGCCCTGGTTTTACTTCCAGTTGCCCTTACTGTCTTCTCTTTGGCTCATTCAAAGGTTTTGACTTCTCTCAGCTACCTCCTAACATTGGATATCCCAAGACCCAAACCTTGGACTGATTCTCATCATTTTCCTCACTTATTTGCTTTGAACTCATGCAATCTTACTGGCTTTAAGTATTAGTATGTGCTGATGAATTCTAACGTTCTACATCTAGTCCGGACCTCCTCCCTCTGAACTCCAGTCCTATATATTCAACTACTCACTTGCTCTCTCCTCTGGGAGATCTAAGGAGCATCTTATACATGACATTTTCAAAATAAGGTTTCTAAACCAATATCTTCCACATTTTTATCCAAGATAGTAGCATCTCCCACTTTACAATAGGTCATAAACCCTAAACTCTCCAAATTCTTCTAATGTACTTTATACCTAGCTGTCTGCAAATCCTTAGATCAATCACCTGATCTCTTCCTATGAGATCCATGCTAAAACTAACATGGTTCTAATTCTAAACCAGGGTTCTCAGTCTCAGTACTATTGACTTGGGGCCAGATAACACTTCGTCATCAGTAGGTGTCTTAGGCACTGTCAATGTTCAGCAGCATCCCTGGGCCCATACAGATGCCAGTAACACACTAACACCATCACTTTGACGAACAAAGCTGCTTTCAGATACAGCCCTCAGAGGGTAAAACTGCCCCTGGATGAGAACTGCTGGCCTTGTCATCATCACTACCTAATCCCTCTCCCTACTTCAGTCTTTGCTCCCTCTTGGTGTCCATTCTCCAGCCAGCAGCCAGGGTAATCCTGATGATAAAAATCCAAGTCAGATCATGTCACTCCTCCATTTGGAACTTTCCAGGGGGTTCCCATCTTATTTCAAACTAAAGTGTGTCCATCAACTTTGAGAAATTAGATGATGTCCTCTGCTCA
Organism: Cacajao melanocephalus; assembly: GCA_963573385.1. NCBI lineage: Eukaryota > Metazoa > Chordata > Mammalia > Primates > Pitheciidae > Cacajao > Cacajao melanocephalus. The sequence continues at coordinate 105,864 of CAUYLG010008768.1, forward strand.
TTGTTTTAGGTGTTTGGGTTGTTTTAAGACTTCATCTGTATGACTTCCCCTCTCCAATCTTGCTGGCCTTGTTCAGCAAACACTCAGTGACTTTACACCAGCTGTTCCCATGGTTTTGAACGACCTTTCCTCCAGGATCTGCAGGGCTCATTCCCTCACCTCCTCCAGCTCTTTCCTCAATCATCACCTTCGAGGGATGCCTTCTCTGATGCCACAGTTAGGACCACAACTCTCACCGCAGTATTCCCTATCTTCTTTCTCTGCCTCTGTTTACTCTTTCTTAGAATACTATAAAGTATGTTTTCTGTGCATACTCTGCCTCCTCCTACTAAAGTGTGAACTCCATGAGGGCATCTTTGTGGAATAAATAAATGATTAGGCACTGTTACCAGGACCAACCACAGCTAAGCCTTAGCTAAGGGCATGTATTAGCAACTGAGAAAAGTTAGTAACTGTACCCTTAAAAACCTATTTCTAATGAGCATTGAAGCTTACAATTGTATACAAGTCAGTCTTGCAATAATTAGAAACAGATATGTAATAGTACAAACTTTATTCATAAATAAAACTTCATGAGGTTAAAAGCAGGGGCAGCTCCTATTTTAAAAAGGAAATAGTAGAAGGCAGCCTGCCATTTTATTTAAAATCACAAGTTAGATTCTTCAGATGGATAATGGTCGAGGTCATTAAATCCCCTTCCCGCTTCTCAGATTTTCACAAAATAGCACATTAAATCCTCAGTCCTACGCAGTCATGGCAGAGATTTCAAATTGCCTCTCAATACCAAAGTGGACAGCACTGTTTCTTCTCTTGCAATAAAGGCACTCATTTGACGAACAAGGGTGTATAGCAGATTCTTACTGAAATGGAAGAAAGACAGGAAGAAAGACAAAAGAAAGACTGGAAGTAATACATCCCAATGTAAACATTACTTCGCTACCTCTAAGAGCCTGTTATTCATAAGTAAGGCAATATATATGTGTGGGAGTGAGGGAAAAGGTGTAAGTGGGAAGTGAGGGAGGAGAAGAAAGAGAAAGTAAATGTTCTATTCTTGAGACTGTATCCTTAAGTGTATAATGATTCAAGTGACGTATGTATAAGTGAATAAGGATACTTTTGCCCTCTAAGTTATGAAGTACCTTCCAAATGTTCTAGGTGCCCTGTTTACTCTCTATTAAACATAGCTGCATCCTTTTATTGATACCCAAATATTAATACCTGTGGATTTTTCTTTTCTTTTTGAGACAGTCTTGCTCTGTTGCCCAGGCTGGAGTGCAGTGGCACAATCTTGGCTCACTGCAACCTCCGTCTCCTGGGTTCAGGTGATTCTCCTGCCTCAGTCTCCTGAGTAGCTAGGACTACAGGTGTGCACCACCACACCCAGCTAATTTTTGTAGGGTTTAGTAGAGATGGGGTTTCACCATTTTGGTCAGGCTGGTCTCAAACTCCTGACCTCATGATCCACTCGTCTCAGCCTCCCAAAGTGTTGAAATTACAGGCATGAGCCACCGCGCCCGGAAGGATTTTTCATAATATACCTTCATATGGGACTCCAGAATGAAAAACTGTAGTACAATCATTTGGTACTTCCCAGAAAAAGTTGCAACACAGATTTATGACACTTCTGAGCTCACTTTCCCAGGGATCATCAACATATTTAAGCCACTTTGTAGGCTCAGTGTTAATACCCATTTATCATAATTCAGAACTTTATTGATACTGAAATTGATAGGTATTTTCCTTTTAATTATCGTATTTCATGTAATACCCAAAATTAATAGCTCTTAGTCATATGGGGTTCCCAGTTAGTAACAGATTATCAAGACCACTGTGATCAATAAAATCTTCAACAAACATAGGAAAGCATGAACTTGCATTCTTGAACTGGGAACATTTTAGGCACAATGCACCTTAGTACAAATGCATGCCATTTCCTTGACAATTGTATTGACTGGTATCTAGGACATACCTGGACAAAAATCATAAGATGCCAGTTTTGAGAGTTCTTACCAAGATTGTGTTGTAGAAGTTACTGCCCTGTCTTCATTCGCAATGTGTATCCTCACATCTATCTCCCATTCAGTAATATTTTCCCCATCTCTCATTTCAACTGCATTTAAAAGAGGATTCTGACTAAAATAAGAGAGAAATATCACATAGTGGTTAAGATCTACTCAGACCTTAGCATTTACAAGGCTGAACTTGGGGCTAAATTCCTATTATTAGTAGATATATTGATTTCTGCTTTTTCTGCCTCTCACCCCACTCCCCACCCCACATCACAGGCAGTGTGGTGCTAAGAAGCAAAAACTTAAAAAACAGACTTCTGGGTTCAACTTGATTCCACAATCTACCAGCAAATGATATTGGCCATGTAACTTAATTTCTCTGTGTCTCAATTTTCTCACCCTGAATTTGGCATAACAGTATCCACCACCACATCTGGGGGTCTGTAGTCCTGCATACGTGGGAGGTTGAGGAGAGAGACTTCCTTGAACCCAGAAGTTCGAGATCCGCCTGAGCAAAATAACGAGGTTCCACGACTTAAAAATAAAAAAAAAGAATAGTATCTACCTCATTGAGTTACCAGGAGGAAGAAATGCATTAATACGAGCACAGTGTAGGCATACAGTAAGTGATTCATAAATGTTAGCCACTATTATAATTATTATCTGTGGGAAGGAGCACCATATAATATGGCTCTTCCATAATTACTCAGGGAAAAACACTTCAGTTCAGGATTTTAACCAGAAAAACCTAATTGAAAAATTACCCAAAGTTCTGCCAAGTATATTATCACACTTTTGCTAAGACCTGATCAAAGTGGCTGTTAATCTTTTCTAATTTTTTTTTAGTTTTAGTTTTTGTGGGTACATGAGACGTTTTGATACAGGCATGCAATATGAAATAAGCATTTAGACTTTCTCAAAACTGTCAATTAATAAAACAAAACAAAAAAAGACCTGATCTTAACCCACAAATCCTGTTTTAAGACATCTCTCTCCCAACAGTGTCAGCCTTGCATAGTACATGCTGATCTTGACACCCTGATGAGTTCAGTATCTTTTAGACTTCATTATACTTTCTCTTACTGCCTTCAGGAAACTTGCATATGGGCTCAAGTTTAAAACTTAAATAACTTGATTTGGTTGGCTAAGACCTATCATGTTTTCAGTGATCCTGACACTTGTATCAAAAACTAAGTCATCATTTCATTTTTCAATAATATTCCTAGTATTCCTATGTTCTAGTAGACAGTTGTAACAACTTTTGAAGACTACAAGGCCAAGTGATATGGTTTGGAATCTGTGTCTCCACCCACATCTCATGTTCATTGTAATCCCCAGTACTGGAGGTGGAACCTTGTGGGAGGTGATCGGGTCATGGGAGTGGACCCTTCATGAATGGCTCAGCACAGCAACCCCCAAACGTTTTGTCACCAGGGACCAATTTTGCGGAAGACAATTTTTCCACTGATTGGGGGTGACGGTTTGGGGATGAAACTGTTCCAACTCAGATCATCAGGCATTCGATTCTCATAAGGAGTGTGCGACCTAGATCCCTCACATGCGCGGTTCACAATAGAGTTCATGCTCCTATGAGAATCTAATGCCACCAGTAATCTGACAGGAGGTACAGCTCAGGTAACAATGCTGGCTTGCCGCTCACCTCCTACTGTGCACCCAGGTTCCTAAAAGACCAGGGACCACTACAGGTCCATGGCCCAGGGTTTGGGGACCTCTAGTTTAGCACCATCCCTTTGGCGCTGGTTTCATGATAGAGTTCTCGGGAGATGTGGTTTTTTAAAAGTGTGTAGCACATCCCCCCACCACTTCCTCCTGCTCCGGCCATGTGAGGATGCCTGCTCCATCTTTGCCTTCTGTTGTGAGTAAAAACTCCCTGAGGCCTCCCCAGCCTTGCTTCCTGTATAGCCTGCAGAACGATGAGCTAGTTAAACTTCTTTTCTTACAAATTACCCAGTCTCAGGTATTTCTTTATAGCAATGCAACAGAAGACTAAGACACCAGCGATCAAGAGATTTGTGTTCGCATTAGGGTTTGGTGTCTCCCCCACTCCCATCATTGGCTGTACCATTTAGCTTTTCAGGTTTGGGATTTTTATCTCGACAGTAAATGAAGCCAGGGGCTAGGACAGGGGTCTGGCACTCCATACTCACCTGCGGACTACACATGACAGAGGCATTTCAGATCGGACAGTAGAATCTCTTGAGATATACTTTATTTTAGTTCTAAGCAGAATAAGTTCCTGGAGAGGCTACAAGACAAAGAGAGGTTTTAAACCCATGTTTGTCTCAAGTATCTTAGGGAACTTAGAGGCACTTAAATAGGAATTTATAGATACATCAAGCTTCCTAAAAATGGTCACACTCTCACTAAACTATAAACAGCATCTGTTCATGGGAAACAGGACCATTTTCCAAATGGACAGATGTGTTAAAATCTGGCATAGTGCTTGTACATAAAAGGCAAGCAATACTTGTTAGTTGAAAGAGAAAGGAGCTTTGTGATTCAAATTTGGGAAAGCATTTGGCACCTCTTTTTGAGACACACGGTTGTAGTGATTCATTGCTTATTCAAAGAGAGCATGGGCTTTGAAATCATAGAATCACATTTGGAATCTTGGGGCTGCCTCTACTCATCATGAATCCTTGGAAACTGTTTAAACAATTAAGTCTGTTTTCTTATTTCTAAAAAAAGCAATAATTGTGGTGGTAAAGAATAATAGTGATTAAGTTCTCAGCATGTAGTAAATACCTAACAGGAAGAATAGCTGTTTTCAAGGGGGAATGGAGTTAACACGATTAATATTAAAATATTTTTCTAAGAACATTTTGTATATGCTTCTCAATATAATGCCCAGTCCTTGACAGCATAGGCGGATAAGATGTTTCAGAGATACCCATATTCATTACATAATTCTAAATATTCCTATTTCTTCAGATATATCCTGCTCTCTTTGGATAATTTGAAAATATACGCATACAGTGAAATTAACATACTACCACCACTCAAATTCTTCAGTTAACATTTGAATATCCCCCCCAAGTTTATATCAAGGTTGATAGTGCCCATCTAATATATGCTGTGGTGTATTAGATCTGGAATGTGCTTCCCAGATTCCCTGAGGGCTTGCTGCCCCAGCTGCTGAGAATGCTGTTACCAGATAGCTTTCAGCCTTCAGCTCTCAGCTCTCTGCCCCTCCAGGAATTGTGGAGCTGCTGAGGGCTGTTTTACCCATGGCCACACCCCTCTCCCAGGGTGGCCGCTTCAGATCACCTAGCAGCAGGAATGTGAAGCCTTGTGCAGGGTCAGCCAAAGCTGTCTTTGAGCCTGCATCACAGCTTAGCTTTGCCCTTTGCCCAATCTTCTTTCTCTAAAAGCACTTCTTAATAAATATTCTGCACACTCAACTCTACTTCAAATTTTGCTTTTGCTTTCTGTGTTACCCAATCTGTGGCATTTATCTAAACCTGATCAAGTTCCATTACTTCTCTTAGCATTTTATTTGGGATTATGAAAAAAATAAGTAATATCATAGCAAGATTTTACTAATTTTAAAAACTTTTTAAATCAACTCAAAATTCCAGTTATACTTTTATCAGTGATATGCACAATGACTTAGTGTACCCAAAATATCTGGTGAAGAGGGTCTAGGGCTGGGAGATTAATGAATATTTACTTTGAAAAGGCTTCTAATGCTTGATTAGTGTTACTCCCTCCATCTGGTTGCAACTGACCAAACTTCATGAATTATAACAAAAAATTAGTAGAGAAACTGCTGAAAAACCTTGTGATACATGGAAAATACCTCCCTCCTTCAAAACTTTCAACTCTCCAGCCTGCTTTATCACTAAATGAATAATTAGTGTTTGCAATTACCAACCAACAAGAAAAAAAAATATTTAACATCTCTCTTTTTTTTTTTTTTTTTTGTTTGGAGACAGATTCTTACACTGTCACCTGGGCTAGAGTGCAATAGTGAGATCTCAGCTCACTGCAACCTCCATCTCCTGGGTTCAAGCGATTTTCTTGCCTCAGCCTCCCGAGTAGCTGGGATTACAGGCACACGCCACCATGCCTGGCTAATTTTTTGTATTTTTAGTAGAGACAGGGTTTCACTATGTTGGCCAGGTTGGTCTTGAACTCCTGACCTCGTGATCCACCCACCTCAGCCTCCCAAAGTGCTGGGATTATAGGCGTGAGGCACCGCACCTGGCCAACGTCTCCTTTTTTAACTGCTTCTGTCCTAAATGTGATAATTAAAGAGTTTAGCCATATTACAAATAGACAATGACTTCTAGTTTGGAGGTGTGTTGAAGGAACCATAAGACACTTGAGTTTTAAGTAAGATAGTCATTTCTCTTACTTGAGATACAATACCACAGTCATGAGGATGGTAGAAAAACTCATAGTAGACATCTGGCAAAGAATGGGTTACAGGGCAGCCATCTCCTAGAAACACTTCATCAGAATTCATATACACATTGTGAAATATCGTGGGTTTAATCCTGGCACAGAACCAAAACTGGGTGCAGTGTACTCGAATAGCTGAAAAGCAGAAAAGAGAAACTTTCTGTTAGTATGCAGTTTCATGGATCAGCTCAAAAAATTTTAGCATACCCAGTTAATACAAATGAAGAGATCATCCATTACTAAAACAAAATGTCTTCAGAGGTGAACAAGTTTGCAAAATATGGTCTCTGTATTATTACTTCAACCCCTAAAATACCCACATCTATACTCATCCTTCAAATACACTCTTTAATGAATCTATATACAGGGGGAAAAATCAATACAAAATAAGATTTTGTCTAACTCACCAAAGTCACTTATTGTGGAGCTAGTATCACAAGACTATATCTATAACATTTATACTAAGTATAGAGGATTTTCTGTCTCCCTTGTTCAATCAAAGCTCTTTGAAGCAAGCCCTTCCATTTTTATGGAAGCAAGCAAGTTTCCATTTTCATATCCATAGTTTCATGATATATAAAGACTTGTCCAGAAAACTCCAGCTAGTAATCAGGCTTTTACAGAAATTGAGTGAAAACAGTGCTATCTTTTCTATCTTGAAATATCTGGACATTAAGCTTTTAAAATTTGGATTTGGAAATAATTTTCTGATATAATCTGCTACTTGAGTTAGGTCCCAAGGAAGAGAATTAGAACAAACTAGAAATTATGAGACTGGGTAGCATAAGTTTTTTTTTTTTTTTTTTTTTAAGTTTGGCTATTCTTCTAGATTTTACTAAAGGAAAATTTTATTAGTTGCACTTAAGATACTAGAAGGAGCCTGAGTCCTCAGGAGACACTGAAAACTCAGTAGAGAAACTGAAACTTCCTTCCCCCAGGCAGGAAGCGGTGGCTCATGCCTGTAAATCCTAAAGCCTTGGGAAGCCAAGATGGGAGGATTCCTTGAGGTCAAGAGTGGTAGACTGGCCTGGGCAACATAGCAAGTCTCTACGTCACATGTCCAGCTAATTTTTATATTTTTAGTAGAGATGGGGTTTCACCATATTGGCCAGGCTGGTCTCAAACTCCTGGCCTCAAGTGATCTGCCCGCCATGGCGGATCACTTTTTTTAAAATTAGTAGTTCATGGCTGCAGTGAGCTATGATGGCACCACTGCACTCCTGCCTGGGTGAGAAAGAAAAAAGAAAAAAGAAGCAAGTGAGAGAGAGATAAAGGGGAAGAAGAAAGACAAGAGAAGGGGAAAGGAGAGAAAAAGAAAAAACAGAAAGAGAAAGACAAGAGAAAAGAAAGAGAAGATGAAGAGAAAGAAAGGGGAAGAAAAAGAGGAAGGGAAAGAAAGAAAGAGGAAGGGAAATAAAGGAAAAGAAAGAAAGGAAGGGAAAGAGGGAACAGGAAGAGAAAGGGCACAGGAAGAGAAAGGGAACAGAAGAGAAAGGGAACAGGAAGAAAAAGGGAACAGGAAGAGAAAGGGAACAGGAAGAGAAGAAAAGGAAGAGGAAGAGAAGAGGAAGAGAAAGAAGAAAAAGGAAAAAAAAGAGACAACAAAAGATAGAAAAAGAAAAAGAGAGAAAAGAAAGAAAGGAAGGAAAGAAAGAAAGAAAAGAAAGGAACGGAAGAAAGATTCAGCATGGTGGCACATGCCTGTTATACCAGCACTTTGGGAAGCTGTGGTGGGCAGATCACTTGAGGCCAGGAGTTTGAGACCAGCCTGGCCAATATGGTGAAACCCCATCTCTGCTAAAAATACAAAAATTAGCTGGACATGGTGGCACACATCTGTAGTGCCAGCTACTTGGGAGGCTGAAGCACAAGAATCAGTTGAATCCGAGAGGCAGAGACTGCAGCGAGCCCAGATCGCACCACTGCACTCCAGCCTGGGTGACAGCGAGACTCCTGTCTCAAAGAAAAAGAAAAGAAGGAAGGGAAAGAAAAGAACTTGGGAGGGAGGAGGGAATGAAGGAGAAAGAAAAAGAAAGAAAGAGAGAAAAAAAGGAGGAGAGAAAGAAAGGAAGAGAGGGAGAAAAGGAGAAAGAAAGAGAAAGAAAGAAACTGACAGCCTCAGTTTATACTCAGGGCTACCAATCATTCTGGTTTGCTACCAATCATTCTGACAGGAGGTTAACAGGAGGCTAACAGCAGGAAAAGTACTGGAAAAACCTGAACCAAAGGTCACCTCACTTAGGAGGCACTGACTGCTCCCTCTCAAATGAAAAGGATCGATGGAGAATAAGGTAAAGGAAGGCTCAGCCTTTATAAGGCTTTATTCCTGTATGCGACACACCAGAGTCCTGAGTTCCTCCCACCACCTCTTCCGCTTTCCAGGCCACTCCACACGCTTTATATTAAACCCAGTTCAAGTATTTGAGCCCCAAGAATTGATATGGTCAGAATAAGATCAAAAGAAAGGGGGAGTTGGAGAAAGACGGTCTCAGGTTAAAGCACATTCTCCGTCTCAGTGCTGGTATGCAAGAGAAAAACATGGTATCTCAATATTGCACATCTAAAAGAGACTGCACCCCTCCATGTGTGCTTGACTATCATTAAGATTCAACCAGACCAAAACTTTATGTAAAGAATCCAAAGCCACATCTTTCAGCCCTCTTTAAGAAACTTCTATTCCCCAAGTCATAAATTATACCTGAGAGGTCCCCAGCACAGGTCCATATCAAGGAATGGAGAAAAAAGAGCCCCTTTAACCTCAGAATGGTCTTCATTTGCCCGGACTGAAAACCAAATCTCACTCAGGAAACAGGAAGTTGGGGAGAATAGACAGCCTTATATGCAAAATACCTGAAGCCACACACAGGTGTGGGTCATTAACTACAACTTTGGCCAGCACACACATCCCATGAATATAATTCTGTTTCATTTTCTAAAACATTACACTTTTTACTCAAATGTCAACAAACAAGAGCAAAGATAAAGCAAAATGTGCTGAGTATAATAGAAGGCTTCACTTGCTTTAGAGTCCAAAGCATCAGATATAGTTATTTTTATGCACTAAGGTTTACTTTATTAAAACTTCCTATCATCCTATAACATCTGCCTCCACATCTGAACACTAAAGAAATAACTGTATGATAATTTGATTGTTCCGTGCATCTCAGAAGGCAAAGCCCTGAGAACATGGGAATTGAAAGATTTCACTTACTTTTACCTGTTTTCACCAACCAATCTCTAAACAGTGGCTCTCCAACTTAATAGACATCAGAATCACCGGGAGAGCTTATTGAAGCACAGCTGAGTATCACTTAGTTTTCTGATTCACTAAGACTGGACTGAGACCTGAGAATTGATGGTTCTTACAAGTTCCCAGGTGATGCTCATACTGACCACCCAGGGACCGCACTTTGAGAATCCCTAGTCTACAGGGTTTTGCCTTCAGGGTGCATGCTGTATTGATGCCCATCAGCAGTGGTGCTTGCTTCTCAAACTTTAAGGAGCATACACATCACCTGACGCTCTTGTTACAATGCAGATTCTAATTCAGAATGTCTGGGGTGAGGGATAAGAGTCTGCATTTTTAACAGTAATATTGCTCTGCAGACTACATTGTGAGTAGCAATGCCTGAAAATGGTCACACTTAGTTTTTTTTTCAAAACAGAAGCTGCCAACTTACAAATGAGAAATTCAAAATTCCATTACCAAAAGAAGCCTAAATGAATGTTTGGTTCAAATACATTGATTTTTTTTCTCTAATCGCCAGTTATTAGTTTAGCAACTGTGTCCTCTTGTTATCAGAGCCATGTACTCATAACATAGGAAGACCATCACTTGGCTCTAAGCCACTATTGTCTGTAAAAAGTATAATCGCCCTGCTAACACTGTACATGTGCTCGCGCTGGCACCCAGAGAAAGAGCCAAAGCTGTCCATCTTTGCAGGTGGATGGAGGGAACCAGGACACAGCTCGGCTTGCTGGTGCCCAGAGAGAAAGAGTTAAGCTGTTGACCCTGAAGGCAAGGGAGAGCGGGCCGTGCAGCTTTGTGTGGGAGCCTCTGGACTAAGGAGCCGAGACACGGCGGGGACAGTGTGAGAAAGCTGTTGATGAGAGCTGCTGCTGAATAAAATCATCTTTCACCTGCCTACGGCCCCCCTGAGTGTTCTGCGCATCCACCCACTCCCTTCAGACCTCAACATGACATTTAGCGTAGTCGTGAACCTGGCAAGCCTCCTGCAGAACCACAAGGACCGTTTCTGCTAGCTGCTGTGGCAGCACTGGCCTCCGACAGTCCTGAGCCCAGGAGCAGATCAAGCAAATTAAAAAGGATCTGAAGAAATTATCTAAGATCTTTGAACAGAAGGATCGTTTGAGCCAGCCCAAAATCTCAAAGGAATTGGTGGAGAGACGGCGCACCATGATGGAACACTTCCGGAAGTACCGGAAGACAGCCCGGGAGCTCTACATGAAGCGGAGAAACGAGCGCCTGGAGCTGCGAGGAGGGGGACACTGAAGGGTTGGACGGCAACGTAGACGACTGGGAGGAGGAGACCATCGAGTTCTCTGTCACTGAAGAAATCATCCCCCTCGGGAATCAGGAGCGACTGGGGAGCGCTGCGTGCAGCGCGTGTGGTGTGGAGCCGAGGCGGCCCTGCAGGAAGCCCGCGCGACTCCCGCCACCTCCCAGTGCTCTCGCTCTGGACTGTGACCGCGTGACTGGGATTCTGCCATTGCGATGCCTTTTTTGCCTTTCAGCCCCTAGTGTCTGCAGTGGGGGGGCGGGGGTTAAGGCACCGCTAACACTTCTTTCTTGTTTGGGGTTTTCTGTCAGAACCACCTGCGTTGGCTTCGTAGACTCTTAGCAGCGCCGCCTGCAGGATCCCACTCGACGTCAGAGGCCATGTAGTGCTCTGCGATGTTCATGACCACGCAGTCTGAAGTTCATACTCCTCAGGCCCGCCAACACCACGAACTGTCCTTGGGGGCTCCAGAAGATGGTGTTTGCTTGCTGTTGGTAGAACATCTTGATGAGTTCAGTCTTCCCGTTGTTTTTGACGTGGTAGAAAAATACAGGTATCCGCGGAGCCTCTCTGTGCAGCAGGGCAAACTTAACTTCCATTTGGTTCCCAGGCAAAGGCTATGATGGTTTCTTTCATTTCGACCACATCCACAGGTACCTGTTTTTCCCTCATTTGGAAAATTTCAAAATTTGTGACAACACCCTGGGTACCTTTTGGAGTCCTGTTTACTTTCACACACAAGTAATCTCCGTTCTTCTGACAAGGCAGCTTGCAATCCACCACATTGAACAGTTTCCTCACTCGGATCTCTTGCCTGGTAGGGAGCTGCATCAGGGTTACCCTGGCTGGAATATCTTTTGTCTTCAGGCACCCAGAAGATGATTATGTTACCACCAGGAGACCAAGAAAAGTCTTTTATCCCAGAGATCTTCAAGCTCTTCTTATCCAAAAGACCCATAGAAGGAGTTTCATAGATGCTAAGCATATCCAGGGTCATTCTGGCAAAGAATTTACCATCATGGCTCCATTTAAAAATATGCTAATGGGCTGAGCTCTCACAGTGAAAATCTCTCTTCTTGTGCCCTGTAAGGATGTCCTAGATGATTGTGGTCTGAGGGTCATCCTGCATGTCCATCAGGGGGCTGAAGGTCACCAGGTACCTTTCACAGGATGAGAAGTAATCAGCTGAACCCCTTGGTGGCTGAATCTCTGAATTTGCTTGAATTTCTCTCTCTACCCCGCTTCATAGAGCAAGATAGAATACTAGTAGTGAAAATAGACAGGTGCTACTGATAGATAAATCAAGAAGAGGACTGCAAAACAACCACTGGACTTAGCAAATGTGGAGGGTAATTGGTGAAGCATGTGAAGAGCAATTGATGATTTTAATAAAAAGCAGTTTGGGTACAGTGTCGGGGTGAAAGCCTATTTGAAATAAGTTTAAGAGAGAATGGGAAGAGAGGAATTGGAAAGAATATTGGCAACATTCAGGGTAGTGTAGCCGTAACAGGAGGAAAGGAAATATTGTGACAGCTATGGAGACAAGTAGACGTGAGATAAAATCGCAAAGGGGAAAGAATAAAATGAGTCTGGTAAAATACTGGTATATCTTAACTTTGCAGCTTGGTGATAAGTGGGGATATGGGGACTCAATACATAAATGTAGTCTGTTTGAAAATGTCCGTAATAAAAACAAAAATGTGAGAGTTCCCCCTATCAAAGTTGCTAAAGGGTGACACACATCATGTGAAAGAGCAGAGACTCTATAGGTCAGGCCAAAGTCTCCAGCTTAGAACTGGCACATACCTATTGCATTTGCAAGACAGAGCCCCTTTGGTTATATATACGAAGGCTTGGAGTCACCGGCAACCAAACTCTAACTCTCTCTCTCTAACCGTTTCTCCTTGTGTTAAGAAACCTGAGCAATATTTCTCCTTTTAGAGCCCAAGAGCTCACTCTCTCTCTACCCATTCTCCATTCTCTTCCTCTGCTTCTCCAAACAAATCTGCCTGGTGCTACAAACTTTTAGGTTGGGAGGTTGGTATGAAATAGAAATTTGCATGCTCAAAAAAAAACTTTTATCACTTTAGTTACTGTCACTGATTCTAAGAGAGAGATACTTTGCTTACCCATTTACTAGTATTTCTCCTGTAGTCAGTTCCCAGTGCTGAGGCAAGAACTAAACCTTTCTGAATCCGTAGCCCTAACACTCACAAGTTCCCACCTGAAACCTGCAGTCCTTCTTAAAAGTGGCCTTGTACAATGGAAAATTGGAAATAATACCACCTTCACTACATACTGCAGCTCTGTGCCACAGGTGGTATTTCTACTGGAGAAGATACCCAGCCTCAAGGACATGGTATGCAGCTGTTGCTCTGGATCTCATCAATCAAAAACTGTTTGCATTTACTTGGAACAGACAACACTATACATGTATAGTGTTATCTCAAGGCTATGTTAACACTCCTACCCTCTCTCATAATGTATTCCAAAGAGACCTGGGCCATGTGAACATCTCAAGGAATATCACAGTGGCACACTATACTAACAGTATTGTACTAACTGAGCTGGATAAGCAAGAAGTAGCCAGTACATTGGAAGAACTGGTAAGATACCTGAGTTTCAAAGAGAGGAGATAAACCCTATAAGGTTTCAGAGCCCCAAACGTGATTGAAATTTTTGTGTCCAGTGGTCTGGGACATGCTGGGACATTTCCTTCAAAGAACAAATAATTGTGTCTTGCATCTTCCACCATGAAGATAAAAGCATACCCTTGTTAATATCCATCAGGGAGCATCCACCATGAAAGAATTTCTAAACAAATAGGTGGACAAAATGACTTAGCCAGTTGACATTGACCAGTTTCTGTCATTACCCATTCCACTGTTAGCACAAAAGAACCCGAACAGGATGGCTATGATGAAAAGGATGGAGGCTATATCTGGCTCAATAGCATGGGTTCTGACTTAACAAAACTAATCGAGCCACTGCAGCTGCCAAATGTCCAACCTGACAATAACTCTAAGTCCCTGAGACCACATATCACTGGAAGAGACCAACCAGCAACTTGGTGACAATTTGACCACATCATATGCCCACCAGGTATAGGTTTGTCTTCAGGGCCTTAGTCAACACCACTACCCAAGGGCTTAGAGTATTTAATTCACCACCAGCATAGATCCCAGATAACACCATCCCAGACCAATTGACTCATTTATAACAAGAAGTGAAGGGCATGATCAAGAGTTCCACTGGTCATATCATAAACCATACCATCCAGAAGCTGCCCACCTGATAGAGAAATGCAATGCCTATGCAAAGTGCAACTGAAGTGCCAGTACAAAGACAATTTTCCTGCTGCAAACAAGAAATATAAAAATTTCCAGGGCTCTTTTAAAAAAGACTCTGATATGGCTTGGATTTGTATCCCCTTCCAAACTCATATCAAATTGTAATCTCCAGTGCTGGAGGAGGGGCCTGGTGGGAGGTGATTGGATCATAGAAATGAATTTCCCCCTTGTTGCTCTCATGATAGTGAATGAGTTCTCACAAGATCTGGTTGTTTAAAAGTGTGTAGCACCTCCCCCTTCATCTTTCTTTCTCCTGCTCCCACCATTTAAGACATGCTGGCTTCCCCTTTGCCTTCTGCCACGATTGTAAGTTTCCTGGGGTCTCTCAGTCATGTTTCTGATACTGCCAGCAGAACCGCTTTTCTTTATAAGTAACCCAGCTTCAGATATTTATTACAGTGTGAGAACAAACTAATACAGACACATTACAAGTAAGAGAATAACAGGAATGAAGGCTGATGTATCAGAAGGAAATAGGGAGAACAGTAGACAAAAATTCATGTTCAAAATGCTGACTTAAAAAAATAACACTAGGATTCAATATCCAGTGAAAATTACCACACTTTCTAGTGAATATAACGAAAAAGAATAATCATATGACCACCTCAGTAGATACCTTTTCCTAAAGGCATCATAAGATGGCCAGTAATTTTTGGAGAAAGTGCTTCTAGCTATCAGTGTCCTGTTTTCCATACTCAGGGCCTATCAATCCTTTATTCCTTCATGAAGCTATTACCTTTTAGACAAATGTTTTCTCCAAGATAGCACAGACTTGTTAAGAAACTGCAGTTTCCCAGATCACATATTTCTATGGAACTAACTTTTAAATATGTGATATTTGTTACTGACATTTTACTATCTTAAAAGCATTTCTCTTCATAAAAGTTTCATTTTGTTTTTTTCTTCTAATCAGTATTATTTTGATTAAATATATGTGAAACTTTTAAAGTATTTCAACCTTATAAATCCTATTTTTTCAAGTATTAAAATCATTACTTTTTCTTTGATTAATGTACAGTTAATCCAAGTTTACACATGATATCTTCCCTACTCATTTGATCATACTTAATGTCAATATCCTTGGATATTTTAAGTACAGTTATATATTCAATATATCTGATTTTCTCAAACGTTTCAAATTTCTAGCAAAGCATACTTGCTAATTAGAATAAATTCTCCCAATGGCTAAAATCACATTCATGAATACAAACTGGAACTTAGAAATTTAGTAGCTCTAATCCCCTTAAGCATCTTAAGTCACAGCACCCATAAAGCAGCATAATGATTGGAAAATTTTTAACTACATCTCTATAAACACAATATGTACACTTTATATCTATTTTTTCCACATGTTCTTGGGGTTACAAGTTTACTCAACCAAACAAGGAAAGCAAAATCATCACCTAAGTTCCAGCTGAGGTTACATTGTCAGAAACCAGGACTGGCAGTCAAAGAAAGAATGCAGCAGAGGGCAACAGGGGAAGGAAGAAAGTCCATGAGAGATGCAAAAGAGAGAGATGCAATCCTTTTATTGCATATAGAGATTACTAAACAAGACTGGATAAGAGATACACTGCAGGAATCTAGGCATCACTTTAATTGTAAAACTGATTTTATGGTCACAAGAGCATCTATGTGGAAATGAAAAAAATACCTTTTCAACATCCTCACCATCTAAAAGGTAAAGTACAGTATCTACAACCAATGCATGAGCAGTCAGACAGCACATAGGCTTGAGATTCTATCCACAGCAAAATCAGCATTTCTGATGCTCAAATTGACTCTTGTTCCATTATGACCAGGGGCATATAAAATGCAAATAATATAGAGCTAAAAATTAAAATTACAAATAAGCATTATATGGGTTTTAGGTTAGTTGAGATGCTAGTGACCTGGAACTGACCCAGAGACCAAAACATAATTATAGGGCTGGATTTAGCAGCAGCAGCCTTTTCCATTTATTCATCCCTGATACTCATATGGAGCTGTCAGACCATCACCCATCTCCAACACCCACATGCTACTTTAGGATAATGGATTGTGGAAGAGACCGTCTCCTCTGATAAACTGCTATAGTTAATGGAGAGTCCAGGCCTCAAAAGTAGCTTTGCCATCATACCATATCATTATAATTTCTTACTAGATAGAAATAGTTGGTTTAAACAGGAAAGTCTTAGGCTTTGCCTAAAAGTTTAGTTACTAGAACACAAGGAAGTTAATTTAGGTCTTTTTCAATCTAGCTTTTCCTAGTGGCTGTTAGCCAGAAAAATATAGGCTGGACAAATATTTTAACTATTTCTCTCTCTTTCCTTTATCTGATGTGCCTACTCAGTCTTGCCTAAAGATAATTACTGCTCGTCTTAGATCTGACTCACGATGGGTCAAAATAAACTTGCTAGTTTTAAGAGATACTCACAGAGAGTTGGATGGTGGCATTGCCAATTTTACCTTGTTATTCTTCTAATGTTTAAATATGAAGCTATATTAGAGCCGAGGAACTCAAATCTTGAGTGTCATTTCTGGCTTTTTGAGTTCACGTCTTCTTAAAAAAAGTGGGCCTTTATAAGTTTTAAAGGATAATGTATGTAGTGGTATTGTATAAAGAACTCTACCTTCTATGCTGTTACTGCACTTCTATCTAAACAGGATGTCATGAGCTACCTTCCCTGCAGATGGCACTGTTAAATGGGTTTAGAGTAAAGAAGCCACAGGGACTTTTGGAGGGGGGAAAAAGGAGTCTGGAGTGAACATTTATTCACTCATTTAACAAATATTTGAGCATCTGCTCCCATTTTTTCATTGAATCTAAGCTTTAGCTATACCATTTTTTAAATAATGGTAAGATTAAAGAAACTGCCAATGAATCAGGCACACTTTACTACTTAGTCTTTGAATCATTTTATAAAAATTTAAAGAGCTCTTATGGTCATTTTTAATCATACCACGCTTGTGCTGCATGCAAAAGCAAGTATAAACAAAATTAATTGGTTAAAGTAATCCTAAAATATATCTACAGTGAGTCTCAATCTTCTAAATCACTTCTTAGACCATAGTCATCAATGTTACTGTTTCCCCACAGATATATCTCTCTTTGAGCCATCACCACCACTGGTGATGCAACATCTCTTAGAAGAATGCTGGCCAGGTGCAGTGGCTCACGCCTATAATCCCAGCACTTTGGAAGGCTGAGGCGGGAGGATCACGAGGTCAAGAGATTCAGACCATCCTGGCCAACATGATGAAACCCTGTCTCTACTGAAAATATAAAAATTAGCTGGGTGTGCTGGCATGCACCTATAGTCCCCGCTACTTGGGATGCTGAGGCAGAAGCATCACTTGAACCCAGGAAGTGGAGGTTGCAGTGAGCCAAGATTGCACCACTGTTCTCTAGCCTGTCAACAGAGTGAGACTCCATCTCAAAAAAAAAAAAAAGAAAGAAAGAAAAATGCTTCATTCTTATCTCCAGGTTGTATGCCAACTGGTGGCACTTTTATTTCTCAAATTTTCAAGCCAGCACTCTCTGACCTTACAAAAAGGTACCAGCAGAAAACTTCAGACCAAGTTCTCCATGTGCACATGATGACACCTACAGCATTCCTGTCCATTGGTCAATCCTTGTATATAGCTGATTATAAACTTTGTAGAATTCTGATTTTTTTTTACTATGTAAAAAACTATCCATGTTAAAATGGATGAAATATATCATATACTGGAAATCTCATGTAGGTGACATTATAATGAAAGAATACAAACAACAAAAAATGGCCAGGCACGGTGGCTCTTGGCTGTAATCCAGTACTTTGGGAGGCCGAGGCAGGTGGATCATGAGGTCAGGAGATCAAGATCATCCTAGCCAACATGGTAAAACCCAGCCTCTACTAAAATACAAAAAAAATTAGCCATGCATGGTGGCATGCGCCTGGAGTCCCAGCTACTCGAGAGGTTGGGGCAGTGGAATCACTTGAACCCAGATGGCAGAGGTTGCAGTGAGCTGAGATCACGCCACTGCACTCAAGCTGGCAACAGAGCAAGACTCCATCTCAAAGAAAAAAAAAATTATATATCACGTTAGATGGTGATAAATACTATGAAAGAATAAGGCAGGTAAAAAGTTTAATATAGTACAGAGGATAGGATTTTAAGTGATTTTTTTATTCAGGGAAGGCCTCACTAAGAAGCTGACATTTAAGTAGAGTTCTTTACTTGTCAAGGGAACTGATCATAGAGGAAAAGGGGTAACATGGTTTGGCTGTATCCCCATACAAATCTCATCTTAACCTGTAACTCCCATAATTCCCGCATGTTGTGGGAGGAACCTGGTGGGAAGTAAGTGAATCATGGGGGCAGAGCTTTCCCATGCTGTTCTTATGATAGTGAATAAGTCTCATGAGATTTGATGGCTTTAAAAATGAGTTTCCCTGCACAAGCTCTCTTCTCTTGCCTGCCACCATGTGAGATGTGGCTTTCACCTTCTGCAATGATTGTGAGGCCTCCCCAGCCATGTGGAACTGTAAGTCTATTAAACCTCTTTATTTTGTACATTGCCCAATCTCAGGCATGTCTTTCAGCAGTGTGAAAATGGACTAATACAGTAAATTGGTACCAGTAGAGTGGGGAGCTGCGAAAAGATGCCTGAAAATGTGGAGCATCTTTGGAACTGGGCAACAGGCAGAGGTTGGAACAGTTTGGAGGGCTCAGAAGAAGACAGGAAAATGTGGGAAAGTTTGGAACTCCCTAGAGACTTGTTGAATGGCTTTGACCAAAATGCTGATAATGATATTGCCAGTGAAATCCAGGCTGAGGTGATCTCAGATGGAGATGAGGAACTTGTTGAAAACTGGAGCAAAGGTGACTCTTACATTTTAGCAAAGAGACTGGCAGCATTTTGCCCCTGCCCTAGAGATTTGTGGAACTTTGAACTTGAAAGAGATGATTTAGGGTATCTGGCAGAAGAAATTTCTAAGCAGCAAAGCATTCAAGAGGTGACTTGGGTACTGTTAAAGGCATTCAGTTTTATAACAGAAGCAGAGCATAAAAGTTCAAAAAATTTGCAGCCTTAAAATACAATAGAAAAGAAAATCCCATTTTCTGAGGAAATGATGACAGCTACAGCATTCCTGTGCACTGGCCAATCCTTATATATACTTGATTATCAACTTGAATTCTGATTTTTTTTTACTATGTAAAAAACTATCCATGTTATTATGGATGAAATATATCATGTGCCAGTTCTGTTCTATGCACTGGAAATCTCATGTAGGTGACATTTTTCTGAGGCTGCAGAAATATGCGTAATAAATGAGAAGCCAAATGTCAATCCCCAAGACAATGGGGAAAATGTCTCCAGGGCACATAAGAGGTCTTCACAGCAGCCCCTCCCATCACAGGCCTGGTGGCTTAGGAGGAAAAAGTGGTTTTGTGGTCTGGGCCCAGTGTCCCTGTGCTGTGTGTAAAGTAGGGACTTGGTGCCCTGCATCCCAGCCACTCCAGCCATGGCTGAATGCAGAGCTTGGGCCACGGCTTCAGAGGGTGCAAGCCCAAGCCTTGGCAGCTTCCATGTGGTGTTGAGCCTGTGAATGCACAGAAGTCAAGAATTGGGGTTTGGAAACCTCCATCTAGATTTCAAAAGATGTATGGTAACACCTGGTTACCCAAGCAGAAGTTTGCTGCAAAGGCAGGGCCTTCATGGAGAAACTCTGCTAGGGTAGTGCAGAAGGGAAATGTGGGCTCAGAGATCCCACACAGAGTCTCTGCTGGAGCACCACCTACTGGAGCTGTGAGAAGAGGGCCACTGTCCTCCAGAACCCAGAATAGTAAATCCACAAACAGCTTGCACTGTGTGCCTAGAAAAGCCATGGACACTTATTGCCAGCCCATGAAAGCAACCAGGAGGGAGGCTATACCCTGCAAAGCCACAGAGGCAGAGCTGCCTAACACAGTGTGCATCATGTGTTGCATCACTGTGACCTGGATGTGAGTCATAGAGTCAAAGGAGATCTTTTTGGAGCTTTAAGATTTGACTGCCTTGCTGGATTTTAGACTTGCATGGGGCCTATGACCACTTTGTTTTGGCCAATTTCTTCTCTTTGGAATGGCTGTATTTACCCAATGCCTGAACCCCATTGTATCTAGGAAACAACTAACTTGCTTTTGATTTTCCAGGCTCCTAAGCAGAAGGGACTTTGTCTCAAATGAGACTTTGGGCTGTGGGCTTTTGAGGTAATACTGAAATGAGTTGACTTTGGGGGATTGTTGGGAAGGCATGATTGGTTATGAAATGTGACGCCATTAGATTTGGGAGGGGCCAGGGATGGAATGATATGGTTTGGCTGTGTCCCCACCCAAATCTCAACTTGAATTGTAACTCTCACAATTCCCAAGTGTCATGGGAGGAACCTGGTGGGAGGTAAGTGAATCATGGTGACTATAATAATGTCACAATGTACCATGTACTTGAAAATTGTATACAATTATATAATTATTGATAACAATGTATTGTATACTTGAAAATTGCTGAGCATTTTACTGTATTTTCTTCTTTGACAACTAAAAATTGTATGTTTATCATATACATGATGTTTTAAAATATATATATAATTAACATAACTCATTTGCATTTTCTCATACACATGTTTTGCAGCAGAAACATTTAAAATCTACTTTCAGTGATTTTCAAAATACAATACACTGTTGTTAACTGTAGTCACCATGTTGTACAATATATCTCTTGAAATTATTCCTCCTATCTACTTGAAATTTAAAAGAGGAGATTTTAAATGTTATTACTACAATAAAGGTTATTATGGTGTGACTATGATGGATATGTTAACTCAATTTAGCCATTCTACAATGTGTACATATATATCAAAACATCACTTTATATACCATAAATATATACAATTTTTGTCCATTAAATATAAATAGGAGACAGGACTAGATTGCAACTCTGGACACAGCCGCATGTGGAGGCTCACACTGTGAATTTAAGTTCCAGATCAACAGCAAGAACAAACTGCAATCTTGAGAAGACCCATAGACCCTCTGAAGGAAGTAGACTGCTCCTGCAGGACCCAGGAAACCACCCCAAATACTGTGCTGGTATCCACAGCTGAGAGACTCATAGTTCACCTCACAGGACTTTGTGCAGACAACTCCCACTACCAGCCCAGAGCCAGGTAGACTTGCTGGGTGGCTAGACCCAGAAGAGAGACAACAATGGATCACAGCAGTTCAGCTCACTGGAAGCCACATTCATGGGAAAAGCTGGAGAGTACTACATCAAGGGAACACCTGTGGTCAAAAGAATCTGAACAACAGCCTTCAGCCCTAGACATTCCCTCTGACAGAGCCTACCCAAATGAGAAGAAACCAGAAAACCAACCCTGGTAATATGACAAAATGAGGCTCTTTAATACCCCCCAAAAATTACACTAGTTTGCCAGCAATGGATATAAACCAAGAAGAAATCCCTGGTTCACCTGAAAAAGAATTCAGGAGATTAGTTATTAAGCTAATCAAGGAGGCATCAGAGAATGGTGAAGCCCAATGCAAGGAAATCAAAAAAAATACAAGAAGTGAAGGGAGAAATATTCAAGGAAATAGATAGCTTAAAGAAAACACAATCAAATATTAAGGAAACTTTGGACACACTTTTAGAAATGTAAAATTCTCTGGAAAGTCTCAGCAATAGAATTGAACAAGTAGAAGCAAGAATTTCAGAGATCAAAGACAATGTCTTCCAATTAACCTAATCCAACAAAGACAAAGAAAAAAGAATAAGAATATATGAACAAAGCCTCCTAGAAGTATAGGATCATGTTAAGTGACCGAATGTAAGAACAGTGTTCCTGAGGAAGAAAAGAATTATAAAAGCTTGGAAAACATATTTAGGGGAGTAATCAAGGAAAGCTTCCCCAGCCTGGCTAGAGACCTAGACATCCAAATATAAGAAGCACAAAGAACAACTGGGAAATTCATCTCAAAAAAAGATCATTGCCTAGACACATTGTCATCAGGTTATCCAAAGTTAAGATGAAAGAAAGAATCTTAAGAGCTGTGAGACAGAAGCACCAGGTAACCTATAAATAAAACATATAAGATTAAGGCAGATTTGTGAGAGGAAACCCTACAAGCTAGAAGGGATTGAGGCCCTACCTTCAGCCTCCTCAAACAAAACAATTATTGGCTAAGAATTTTGTATCCACTGAAGCTAAGCATAATATACAAGGAAAAGATAAAGTCTTTTTCAGACAAACAAATGCTGAGAGAATTCACCACTACCAAGCCACCACCACAAGAACTGTTAAAAGGAGCTCTAAATCTTGAAACAAATCCTGGAAACACATCAAAACAGAACATCTTTAAAGCACAAATCACACAGGAACTATAAAACAAAAATACAAGTTAAAAACAAAACAAAAACAAGGTACACAGGCAACAAATAGCATGATTAATGCAAGGGTACTTCACATTTATACTAACATTGAATATGAATGGCCTAAATGCTCCACATAGAAGAAACAGAACTGCAGAATGGACAAGAATTCACCAGTCAAATATCTACTGCCTTCAGGAGACTCACATAACACATAAGGACTCACAAAAACTTAAAGGGGTAGAAAAAGGCATTTCATGCAAATGAACACCAAAAGTGAGCAAGAGTAACTATTCTTATATCAGATAAAACAAACTTTAAAGCAACAGCTGTTAAAAGAGATAAAGAGGAATATTATATAATGGTAAAAGCCCTGTCCAACAGGAAAATATCACAATCCTAAACATATATGCACCTAATACTGGATCTCCCAAATTTATAAAACAATTGCTAATAGACCTAAGAAATGACATAGACAATAACACAGTAATAGTGGGGGAACTTCAATACTCCATTGACAGCACTAGATAGGTCATTGAGACAGAAAGAAACAATGGATTTAAACTATATCTTGGAACAAATAGACTTAACGGATGTATAAACATTTCATCCAACAACTGCAGAATACACATTCTATTCAACAGAACATGGAATTTTTTCCAAGATAGACCATGCGATAGTTCATAAAATAAGCCTCAATAAATTTAAGAAAACTGAAATTATATCAAGCACTTTCTCAGACCACAGTGGAATATAACTGGAAATCAACTCCAAAAGGAATCTTCAAAACCATGCAAATACAAGGAAATTAAATAACTTGCTCCTGAATGAGCATTGGGTCAAAAACAAAATCAAGATGGAAATTTAAAAATTCTTCAAATTGAATGACAATAATGACACAGTCTACCAAAAACTCTGTGATACACCAAAGGCAGCTCTAAAAGAAAAGTTCATAGTCCTAAATACCTACATCAGAAAGACCAAAAGGGCACAAACTGACATTCTAAGGTTACACCTCAAGGAACTAGAGAAACAAGAACAAACCAAACTCAAACCAGACCAATAACAGCAGAAGAAAGGAAATAACCAACATCAGAGCAGAATTAAAAAATACACACAAAAAAATCAATACAAAAGATAAATGAAACCAAAAGCTGGTTGTTTGAAAAGATAAATAAAACTGATAGATCGTTAGCAAGATTAACCAAGAAGATGAGAGAAAATCCAAGTAATCTCACTAAAAAATTAAACAAGAGATATTACAACTGATATCACAGAAATACGAAAGATTATTCAAGGCTACTATGAACACGTTTACGCACATAAATAGAAAACCTAAAAGGATGGATAAATTCCTGGAAAAATACAACCCTCCTAGCTTAAATCAGGAAGAATTACATACCTTGAACAGACCAATAACAAGCAGTGAGATTGAAATGGTAATTTTAAAATTACCAACAGAAAAATGTCCAGGACCAGATGGATTCACAGCAGAATTCCACCAGATATTCAAAGAAGAACTTGTACCAATCCTTTTGACACTACTCCACAAGATAAAGAAAGAAGAAACCCACCCTAATTCATTCTATGAAGTTAGCATCACTAATACCAAACCAGGGAAGGACATAACAAAAAAAGAAAGCTACAGACCAACATCCTTAATGAACATAGTT
Organism: Cacajao melanocephalus; assembly: GCA_963573385.1. NCBI lineage: Eukaryota > Metazoa > Chordata > Mammalia > Primates > Pitheciidae > Cacajao > Cacajao melanocephalus. The sequence goes on from CAUYLG010008768.1 coordinate 130,215, forward strand.
GCTAAAAACCTTAACAAAGTACTAGCTAACCAAATCCAACACCATATCAAAAAGATAATCCACAATGATCAAGTCAGTTTCATACCAGGGTTGCAGAGATGGTTTAACATATGCAGGTCAATAAATGTGATATACCACATAAACAGAATTAAAAACAAAAATAACATAATCATCTCAATAGATGCAGAAAGGCATTCTATAAAATCCAGCATCCCTTTATGATTAAAACTCTCAGAAAAATTGGCATACAAGGGGCATGCCTTAATGTAACAAAAGCCATTTATGACAAACCCATAGCCAACATAATGTCAAATGGGGAAAAGTTGAAAGCATTCCCTCTGAGAACTGGAACAAGACAAAGATGCCCACACTTGCCACTCCTCTTCAACATAGTGCTAAAAGTCCTAGCCAGAGTAGTCAGACAAGAGAAAGAAATAAAGGGCATCCAAATTGGTAAAGAGGAAGTCAAACTGTCACTGTTTGCTAACAACATGATCATTTACCTTGAAAACCCTAAAGATTTCTCCAGAAAGCTCCTAGAATTCTAGATTAAAAAAAAAATTCAGCAAAGTTTCCGGATACAAGATTAATGTGCACAAGTCAGTAGCTCTTCTGCACACCAACAGCGACCAAGCAGAGAATCAGACCAAGAACCCAACCCCTTTTACAATAGCTGCAAAAAAAATGAAAGAAAATACTTAGGAATATACCTAACCAAGGAGTCAAAAGACCTCTACAAGGAGTTAATTTTAGTGTAAGGTGTCAGGAAGTGTCCAGTTGCTGCTTTCTGCACACTGCTAGCCAGTTTTCCCAACGCCATTTATTTAAGAGGGAATTCTTTCCCCATTGTAGAGGAAAATTTATAGCAATAAATGCCCACATGAAAAGCAAGGAAAGATCTAAAATCGACATCCTATCATCAAAATTGAAAGAGCTAGAGGAGCAAGATAAAAAAAACTCAAAAGCTAGCAGAAGACAATAAATAACTGAGAGAAGAACTGAAGGAGATAGAGACATAAAAATCCTTTCAAAAAATTAATAAATCCAGGAGCTGGTTTTTTGAAAAGATCAACAAAATAGACAGACCACTAGCCAGATTAATAAAAAAGAGAAGAGAGAATAATCAAATACATGCAATAAAAAACAATAAAGGGGGTATCACCACCGATTCCACAGAAATACAAACTACCATCAGAGATTACTACAAACAACTCTATGCACATAAACCAGTAAACCTGGAAGAAATGGATAAATTCCTAGACACTTACACCCTCCCAAGCCTAAACCAGGAAGAAGTCAAAACCTTGAATAGCTCAATAACAAGGGCTGAAGTTGAGGCAGCAGTTAAAAGCCTACCAACCAAAAAAACCTCAGGTCCAGATCGGTTCACAGCTGAATTCTACCAGACATATAAAGAGGAGCTGGTACCACTCCTTCTGAAACTATTCCAAACAATCTGAAAAGAAGGAATCCTTCCCAAATCATTTTATGAGACCAACATCATCCTGATACCAAAACCCAGCAGGCACTTGACAAGAAAAGTAAACTCAGGCCAGTATCCATGATGAACACAGATGCAAAAATCTTCAATAAAATACTGCAAACCTACAGCAACAGCACATCAAAAAGCTTATCTATCATGATCAAGTAGGCTTCATCCTGGGGATGCAAGGCTGGTTCAACACACACAAGTCTATAAATGTAATTCACCACATAAACAGAACGAAAGACAAAAACTACATGATTATCTCAATAGATGCAGAGAAGACCTTCAACAAAATTCAACAGCCCTTTATGCTAAAAACTCTCAATAAACTAGGTATTGATGGAACGTATCTCAAAATAATAAAGACTATTTACTACAAACCCACAGCCAATATCATACTGAATGGGCAAAAACTGGAAGCATTCCTTTTGAAATCTGGCACTAGACAAGGATGCCCTCTCTCACCACTCCTATTCAGTATAGTATTGGAAGTTCTAGCCAGAGCAATCAGGCAAGAAAAAGAAATAAAGGTATTCAGTTAGGAAAGGAGGAAGTCAAATTTTCTCTATTTGCAGATGACGTGATTGTATATTTAGAAGACCCCATCGTCTCAGCCCCAAATCTACTGAAACTGATAAGCAACTTCAGCAAAGTCTCAGGATACAAAATCAGTGTGCAGAAATCACAAGCATTCCTATACACCAATAACAGACTTAAAGAGAGCCAAATCAAGAACGAACTGTCATCCACAATTGCTACAAAGAGAATAAAATACCTAGGAATACAACTAAGAAAGGATGTAAAGGACCTCTTCAAGGAGAACTACAAACCACTGCTCAACGAAATAAGAGAGGACACAAACAGATGGAAAAACATTCCAAGCTCATGGTTAGGAAGAATCAGTATTGTGAAAATGGCCATACTGCCCAAAGTAATTTATAGATTCAACACTATCCCCATCAAGCTACCTATGACCCTCTTCACAGTACTGGAAAAAAAAAACACCATAAACTTCATATGGAACCAAAAGAGAGCCCGCATAGCCAAGTCAATTCTAAGCAAAAATAACAAAACTGGAGGCATCACACTACCTGACTTCAAACTATACTACAAGCTACAGTAATCAAAACAGCATGGTACTGGTAGCAAAATGGAGACATAGACCAATGGAGCAGAACAGAAGCTTTGGAGGCAACGCCACACATCTACAACCATCTGATCTTTGACAGACCTCACAAAAACAAGCAGTGGGGAAAGGATTCCCTGTTTAATAAATGGTGCTGGGAAAACTGGCTAGCAGTGTGCAGAAAGCAGAAACTGGACCTCTTCCTGACACTTTACACTAAAATTAACTCCAGACGGATTAAAGGCTTAAACATAAGACCTAACACCATAAAAACCCTAGAAGGAAACCTAGGCAAAACCATTCAGGACATAGGCATAGGCAAGGACTTCATGACTAAAACACCAAAAGCATTGGCAACAAAAGCCAAAATTAACAAATGGGATCT
>CAUYLG010008769.1:0-31119 GCA_963573385.1 Cacajao melanocephalus
GCCCCTTCCCCACAGAGCTGGACCTTCCCGGTTCGGCTGTGATTGCTGTGAAACTCTCAGTCCTCAGTGTTTCCAATTGCTGTTCTCCTTGTGGGGATGGGACCAGCCGAGCCTGACTCAAAGGGCACCCCGTCCCGTATACTCTGCACCGAGAAGCGCCGTGCTGGGGCACTGGCAAAAAAGCCACGCCGGCCAAAAAAGTCGTGCTGGCGACCTGTGTGGCTCCTCCGCTGGGACTCTTCTGGTCTGTGGGCAACAAAAATTCGTCTGAAAGTGTGGCATCCACTCATACTCTGCGCTTTCACTGGGAGCTATAATCCTGAGCTGTTGTTAATCGGCCATCTTGGATCTCTCCCCCTCTGTGGGAATTTTAAACGTACAATGCTCAAAAGTAAAAATCAAACTGAACATTTAACTTCAACAGTATTATCCATGATTGTGGAGTGAGAAGGCATGAAGAAAAGTGTGCAAGCACATCTGTGTAAAATATTTCCCTTCACGCACTTTTCACATCAACTCCCTCCTCAAGCTGCCAATTCCCAGGACCTCAGCAATTCCCTTATTTCCTTTCCATGTATTGCCTGTTCATTTACCTGCCATCACTGGCTGCTTTGGTGCTCCAATGCGAATGTGGAGTGATTGGGAAAAGACCGCATGGCTCAGAAGCCTACAATATTCAGTACCTGGCCTTTTACAGGAAAAGTTTACCAACCAACCCATGTCGTAGGTAAAGATAATAGACCAGAGATATTGTCTGCTCTTCACAAGAACTTTCATGATAGTCATTCGAGTCAATCAAGAAATGTTTATTGGGATTGGAGACTATTATTCTAAGTAACTCAGGAATGGAAAACCAAACATCGTATGTTCGTACCTTCTCACTCATAAGTAGGGGCTAAGTTATGAGGATGCAAAGGCACAGGAATGACACAATGGACTTTGGGGACTCAGGGGAAAACGGTAGGAAGCGAGTGAGGGATAAAAGACTACAAATTGGGTTCAGTGTGTACTGCTTAGGTGATGGGTACACCAAAACTTCACAAATCACCACTAAAGAACTAACTCATGTAATCAAATACCACCTTTCCCCCCAAAACTTATGGAAATAGAAAATTAATTTAAAAGAAAGAGAAACATTTATTGATTTCTTGCTATGTTTCCAGCACTGCCTTAGTCGCTGGGGATAGAACAGTGAATGAAATAGAAATCCCTGCTGTCATGAAGCTCAGTTTCTAGAGGGAGGAGGACAAACAATAACAATAAACAAGTAAATAACGCATTTAGACGGTGAGAAGGGTTACAGAGAGATGCATAGTAAGGAGTAATCAGGAAGGCAAAGAAAGGTTTTACAATTTTAAATAGAGTGGTCAGGGGAAGCCTTGTTAAACGGTTGTCATTTGAGCAAGTATTTGAAGAAAGCCTGAGAGGGAATGAAGAAACTATCTGGGAGGAAAGTATTTCAGGTAGAGGGCACGGAGGCAGAGGCATGTCTAGTGTGCTAGAGAAACGCCTTGGAGGCCAGTGTGGATAGCGGAACCATTCTACTCAGGTTCTCACACTCATGCATTCCTTATTTATTTATTTTAATTTTTAGAAACACGGTCTTACTCTGTCACCCAGTCTGGAGTGCAGTGGCATGATTATAGCTCACTGCAGCCTCAAACGCCTGGACTTAAGCAATCCTCCTGCCTCAGTCTCCTAAGTAGTTGGGACTACACGTGCACTGCTAATATTTCATTTTATTTTTTAAGACTGGGTCTATGTTGCCCAGGTTGGTTTTTAACTCCTGGCTTCAAGACACCCTGCTGCCTCAGCCTTCCAAAGTGCTAGAATTACAAGCATCAGCCACCATGGTTAGCTCCATGCATCCATGCATTCTTTTTGGGGGGTGTGGTGGGGCAGGATCTTGCTCTGTCACACAGGCTGGAGTGCAGTGGCATGATCTCAGCTCACTGCAACCTCCACTTACTGGGTTGAAGCAATTCTCCCACCTCAGACTCCTGATTACCTGGGACTATATGCACACACCACCACGCCCAGCTAATTTTTGTGGTTTTTGGTAGAGATGGGGTTTCACCATGTTGGTCAGGTTGGTCTCAAACTCCTGACCTCAAGTGATCTGCCTGCCTCAGCCTCACAAAGTGCTGATATTACAGACATGAGCGACCACACCTGACCTCCGTGCATTCTTGGTATGTGCAAATATTGACTGCTGGTTTATGGCCTCTACCCCTTCCTGTAGGACATTTCAACCTTGCAGGGTTTCCCCAATCACACTATAATTGAGCATTAGGCAGGCCAATTCACTGTTCTATCAAGCCAGCTGCTTCTGCAAGATCTAGGTATATACTGAATTTTGAGAACATAAGACTTCTTTTACCATGATATATGCCCATGATCAGAGACAACATTATATGGAATACTAAGGCAACAGATAAGGCATTCTGTAACTTTGTAATAGTGGTATTAGTAGAAGCTCTGAAGGCAGGGAATACAATCAGAATTTTTTTTTCTTTTTTTTTTTGAGATGGAGTCTCATTCTGTTGCCCAGGCTGGAGTGCAGTGGCATGATCTTGGCTCACTGCAACCTCTGCCTCCTGGGTTCAAGCCATTCTCTTGCTTCATTCTCCTGAGTAGGTGAGATTACAGGCGCCCGCCACCACGCCCAGCCAATTTTTGTATTTTTAGTAGAGATGGGGTTTCGCCATGTTGGCCAGGCTGGTCTTCAACTCCTGACCTCAGATGATCTGCCCTCCTTGGCCTCCCAAAGTGCTGGGATTACAGGTATGAACCACTGCACTCAGCCACAATGCAAAATTTTATCCAGAATATGTAGCTATTCCTGAGAGGATAAAGGGATGTTCCTTTTATGTTGGGAAGAGTCCACACAAGCAGCTACTACTAGGTGGCCATCTGGTCACCCTGGACAATAGGGCCTTACCGGTGGCTTAGTGTTGACTTGGGCTGTTAGTCAATGGGACATTCAGCAGTAGGTATAGTCAGAGCAGCCTTGGTGAGGGAAAACTACGTTACTAGCTCACACCTAACTTCCTTCCATGCTGGCACAGTTTGCACATGGAGCCGCTAAACAAGCCCTGGACACCTGGAGAAAGAAGCTTACTGACATTCACAAAATAGATTATCTTGATCATCTGATTTTTGAGAACCTCCGCCACCGTGACACCATCTACTGGACATACATGCGGCACACAAATATTCCCACCCTCTGAGTCCATTCCAAAAGGTCCATGCATAGTCCACCTAAGCACCAATTTTTCAATTATTTTTTTCAAGTCTCCAGCCAGCCAGCCAATCCAGTAGCCACAGCTCATATGTCATTGCAGATCTTTGTGCCTTAAACCACCAGATATATCACCAAAGGTTCTGTCCTCTGGGAGGATTTCCCTTCAGCAGTCTTTTACGGTCACGCCCAAGTGGGTTGCAGTATAGCTGTCCCCTTCTTGTCAGTGTCAGCATCATTTTCAGATCCATAATGCACAGGCTAGCCCACATAACAAAGAAATACGCTGCCCAAAATGTCAGTAGGGCCAAGGTTGAGAAACACTGGCTTGAAGGAAGAATCATGGTATCCATCTGAGAGGGAAATTTCCCTCTCAGAGGGGCTTTCAGTCTCTGAACTGACTTAGGTCTGGGAATTCGGTACAAGGCACAATTTGGCAACTCGAGTTAGGTTTCTGCCTAACAGACCTAGATTTCGTTCTGCCTCCATATGTCAAGCAGCATCTTAGGAAGCAGTGGATTAATGATTTTTCAGGACCCCATCGTCAATTAGCCCTTGCCAGAGGGCACAGCAGATCAAAGCAGTTTGATTGCTATTCCATCTCTGTGGTTCCTGTGGTAGTTGTACCATGTTGTCCGTAACAGTGAAGCTGCTGCCCGGCGTTTGACATGCCAGGACTCCGTTATTCCCGCTGAAATGAGAGCACATATTTTCACTGCAGCCTCGCCCAGCAACACCTCTGACCTACAGTGCTCCTCAAGGATGCTGGTCCCTGACTGGCTAGTGCATTTCCTCATGTCTTAGTGAAAGGAGAGTTTTTTGGACCTTCCCTGCAGCGTCAAGTTAGTAGATGGCTGAGAAGATTGAACTTAATGGACCCAGTCCTATTTCCTTGAATTTTGTAACCCTTTGTCTATATGTTCCCTACCTAATATGTTAGGGAATTTCTGGCATTTCAACCTCATGAACTCCAGACTATCATCGAGTCCAGGCTTTCACTAGCTAACATTTTCAGACTGTTAGGACCATCCCCAGTACTCCAGCCAACATGCTACATTCTAAATCCTGGGGGAGTTCACCCAGGTCAGTGAATTTGGCTTGAATATTATACTTTATCCCCACTGGTCTAACACTTTTATAATTTATACTCTCAGCTCTTTTCCAGTCCTCTTCTGATATCTGGCAAAGTCATGCAACTCTCTCTTTTTTATTTTTCCAATTTGTTTTTTTTAAGACCGTCTCACTCTGTCACCCAGGCTGGAGTACAGTGACACGATCATGGCTCACTGAAATATCCACATCCTGACTCAAATGATCCTTCTGCAGCCTCCCATATAGCTGGGACTACAGGTGTGTGCCACCGTGCATGGCTAACAATTTTTTTAAATTTTTGTAGGCCAGGCATTGTGGCTCACGCCTGTAATCCCAAACTTTTGGGAGGTCAAGGCAGGAGAATCACTTGAGCCCAGGAGTTGAGATTAGCTTAGGCAATATAACAAGACCTAATCTCTACAAAAACAAACAAGCCAAAAAACAGATTTGAGTGTGGTGGCATGTACTTGTGGTCCCAGCTACTTGGAAGGCTGAGATGGGAGAATCGTTAAAAAAATTTTTTTTTTGTAGAGATGGGATCTTTGTTGCCCAAGCTGGTCTTGAACTCCTGGGCTCAAGTGTTCTCCTGCCTCAGCCTCCCAAAGTACTGGGATTACAGGCATAAGCCATCACACCTGGCCCAAGTCTCAATATATAGGTTCTTTCTCCTCCTAGAGAAGACCTGTACTACTCTCTGGCATATTGTTCCAGTTATCTATCCCTTCCTAACAAACCACTCTAAAACTGAAAGGCTTAAAACAATTTGTCATATGTCTCATTGTTCTGATTGGAGTGGATTTGAGAGAGAATAAGGGAGGGATTGGAGAAGTGAGTATATAGAGTTCTTTTGAAGAGTTATTTTTTTGGCCAGGCATGCTAGCTCATGTCTGTAATCCCAGCACTTTGGAAGGCTGAGGTGGGCGGATCATGAGGTTGGGAGATCGAGACCATCCTGGCTAACATGGTGAAACCCCGTCTCGAATAAAAATACAAAAAATTAGCCGGGCATGGTGGCGCGCATCTGTAATCCCAGCTACTCAGGAGGCTGAAGCAGGAGAATAGCTTGAACCTGGGAGGTGGAGGCTGCAGTGAGCCGAAATTGTGCCACCACACTCCAGCCTGGGCAACAGAGCAAGACTCCATCTCAAAAAAAAAAAAAAGTTTTGTTGTAAAACAGAACAAAACGACAGAACAGTAGTTGGAAGAAGATGTGGGATCAAGAGGAATATTTTTGAGGATGGGGGAAATAAATAACCTTGGCCAGCTGTGGTCATCCCAGCACTTTGGGAGGGGAAGGCAGGTGGATCACTTTGAGACTAGCCTGGGCAACATAGCAAGACCTCATCCGTACAAAAAATACAGAAATTAGCCAGGCGTGGTGGTGTGCATGTGTAGTCCCAGCTACTCAGGAGGCTGAGGTGGGAGGACCATTTGAGCCCAGGAGTTTAAGGCTTCAGTGAGCTATGATCATACCACTGCACTCTAACCTGGGTGACAGAGTGAGACTCTGTATAAAAAAAAAAAAAAAAAAAAAAAAAAAAAAAAAAAAAAAAGAAAAAGAAAAAAAAAGAAAAGAAAAGAAAAAAGAAGTATAGTATGTTTATATCGTGGGGAAATGAACCAGTGGAGAAGAATATATATATATATATATGTGATGATATAGAAGAGAAAGGGGAAGAATGCTGTCACCGAGTTAGGAAAAAGGGGATGGGACTTCATGCAAAGTAGAGACATTGCCTGAGGCCTTAGTAACATAGATCGCTCCTCTAGGTTAGGGTAGTAGGAGAGAAGGAAGAGAATGCCGGTGGGTGAGCAGATATGGTGATCAGAATCTGAAGCTCTCTTTTGCTTACTTCAGTTTTCTCAGTAAAGTAGGGCATAAGGTTATCAGCTGAGAATGACTATGGGAGGGGAAAGATGAACATGTGACAGTGTTGAAATAGGAACTAGAAGAGTGAATGGGCTAAGGAAATACAGTATGAGTTGTCAGGCATTATTGAGGGTCCTGGCATTGAGATTCTTAATCATGAATTTAAAATCAGACAATTACAGGTCCCAGTGGCTCACGCCAGTAATCCTAACACTTTGAAAGGCTAAAGCAGGAAGATCGCTTGAGCCCAGGAGTTCGAGACAACCCTGGGCAATACAGTGAGACCCTGTCCCTACATAGAATTTTAAAAAATTAGCTGGGTGTGGTGGCATTCATTGGTGGTCCCAGCTACTCAGGAGGCAGAGGTGGGAGGATCATTTGGGCCTGGGAGTTCAAAGGCTGAAGTGGGCTAAGATCTCGCAACTGCACTCCAGCCTGGATAACAGAGCGAAATCCTGTCTCAAAAAAAATAAAAATAAAAAATTCACACATAAAATAAAGTCAAATAATTAATATTCTTATGTGTCTTTCTCCACCCACATTCAACTGCAGGGGTACAGGCACAGAGCAGGGGAGACAGGAATTTAACTAGGGTTTATGGTTTTGCCCAGCGAGTGCCAAAGCAAAAGAGGAGCAGAGGAACTGAGGGCGTTTGCAAGGATGTGATTATAACAATCATGAAGTTTCAGCTGGTATGCTGACTAAAGAAAGCAGTGAGGGGCGAGGCACAGTGAAATACCAGCATAATTAGTGCATCATAGGCCCTGGTGGAGGAAGGTCAAAGGTTTCCGGCAGTTGGGTTACTAGAGGGGTTTAGGTGGAGAGCTATGCTTACAAAATCTATGGCATGACCTGCAAGTACATAGCTAAGGCAGGGAGGAGAACAAGATCACCAGAAGAGAGAAGCTGGAGGTAGTCAGAGGCCAGAGTGATGGGGAGATTATTATCGGATATACTGAATTCACCAAGAATGAAGACAGAAATAGTATTACAGAGAGTGACAGTACCAGGAGCTACAATTACTGAAGCATGCGGGAGATGATTCTGAAATCTGAAGAGGGCAGCAACCATGCAGGGGTACTCAATGTTAAAGTGCGATGACATGAAATTCAAAGCTGAGATCTTTTGGGGAAAGTTATTAGATGATCAACTTTGAGACGTTCGTAGTTTTTTGGTAGTTTCTCATCCCAGAATAAGCAATATCAGAATGTGAAACTTTAATCACAAGAGGGCGCTGGAGTCCAGCAAAAAGTTACTTTTGGTTTTCACCCAAAGCTAGGGCATCATACTTACTTTTGAGAGAGGAAGAGGCCACTACTAATAATTATTTGGGAGCAATATGTGTAAACCGGGACATAGGCTTATACCTTCTCCTACACTATATAAGCATGGGCAATGTAAGAATGAACTAGCTGTGCACCAAAAGCTTTAATTCCCATAAATCACTCGAAATGCTTTTGACTTGTAATTAGATAAGAGAAAAATGGCCAAGCTTGATTTTATCTGGAAGAGAGGATTGAGAAAGACTTTCCCCTCTGGCTGGCTCACATCTCTAATTATATTTATTGCTTATCCAATTTTTCCCTTTAGTGCAATCCTAGTTTGACTGTATCTTCCAAGTTCAGAGAATTGCTCTATTCCCCAAAGTAACTTGCTCATTTGAAAGTAAAGAGTTCTCTAAATTTCCAAAGTTCTTTTTACGTACATCATTTATCTTCTATAGTATAGGGTAATTATCTTTTGTACTTGGGAAAAATAGAGTAATTATTTTTTTGTACTCTCAAAGTGTTGGGATTACAGACATGAGCCACTGTGCCCGGCTTGAACTTTGTTTATATATATATATATATATATATATTTTTTTTTTTTTTTTTAAGATGGAGTCTCACTCTGTCACCCAGACTGGAGTGCAGTGGTGCGATCTCTGCTCACTGCAAACTCTGCCTCCCAGGTTCAAGTGATTCTTGTGCCTCAGTCTCCTGACTAGCTGGAATTGCAGGTGTGTGCCACCACACTTGGCTAATTTTGTATTTTTAGTAGAGACAGGGTTTTGCCATGTTGGCTAGGCTTGTCTCAAACTCCTGAACTCAAGTAATTCAACTGCCTCAGCCTCCCAAAGTGCTGGGATTACAGGCTTAAGCCACTGCACCTCGCCGAGGTATGAACTGTTTTGTTTTTGAGACAGAGTCTTGCTCTGTCACCCAGGCTGGAGTGCGTGGCGTGATCTCGCCTCACTGCAACCTCCGCCTCTCAGGTTAATTGGTTAAGACCAATTTTGTCAGTCTACTTTCAAAGGTTATAAGTAAATAAGTAATTTAGGCTTTTGATTTACAGCTGTAATACTACAAATTTGGAGAAAATAGTGGGATCCTTAAAAGAACTAAGGTTGGCCATGTTTATGATTTCAATTTATTTTCTTTGCCTGGGTTGCTTGAGCACTTGGAAAGTTTAGTTTTTTAAGTTAGAAAATGGGAGTACCTTCGTATGCAGAAAAAAGTTAACAGAGCAGATCTATTTGAGGCTGCTGTCCTGAGAAAGGCCTGCCTTTGGGCTGATTCTTAGGGAGCATCTGGAAGTTGGTTCAGACTGTCCCCAGTTATTAGTTAACTGATAAACGTAGGTCACACATTTGCTTTCTTTCTTTCTGAGACTCTGAAATTTTGGTTTCAGAGTGTATCTGTGTGACCAGGCCTCATAAAAACTTTCCCTAAGTGTGGGGGACCAGCATGTCTGCCGGGAGGCTCCCGGCCTGCAGGATGCCTGACCCCAACTCAGAGATGTTCATCACCTGGAGGAGAGAGTGCGCTGAAGAAAAGGCAGATAGTGGGGTCTGGAGGGCTACTCAGGCAGTGCCAGCATGGCATGCCAGAATAGCAAATTTATTGTGTGCATAAGTCTGATTATATATCTTTTAGTTCTTCCTTGATGACGTAAACTACATTGTAACATTAAACAGTAAGAACAGAAATCAATAGCATAAGAACTGAACAGTAAAAGCAGTAACAGATATCAATAGCTACATTGTGACATTGTTATATAAAAACAAAGTAAAGAAGGGAACATGTAGCACAGCTTGACTCACTCGGGATCCCCACTCAAGGTCAACAGAGCCATAAATCTTTTGCAAAAACAGAAATTGAGATAACACACAATGTTTAGTAAAACCACACAATGTCTCATGAAACCGCTATGCTGGAGCTCAGCGTTCTGCTCCAAATTTCAATAACAAACAGTATTCTGCAAAAGTCATGTGTCAGCGCTCCCCCCTTTCCCTCAGCTCAACAGCCTCCAGGAAAAGGTGAAACGTGTATGGGCTCGAGCTCAGAATGGCCGCGGTACAGCTAAGCACCGTGAACGGCAGCGATCCCCACATCCTAGTATACAAATAATTTGTATGCAACATTGCTAACATGTGTCCCTATAAGAAACAGACTTACTAACCAGAAGACAGTGTTTGTCTTTTAGCTTTATAGTAACAGCTACTATAGGTAACCTATCAATTCTTTTTGTCTTTTAGCCTTACAGTAGCAGCTACTATGGGTAACCTATCAAAATACTGTTTTCCAAAGTTGCTTAGGTTGTGTTTTTTATTCCCCACTCCCCTGAGTATGGCTATAGATTTTCGTTTTGTTTTCTCTGTAATATAGATGGATATAGTTAAGCTTATTTGTTACCATTTATCTTCTACTTTGGTTTCCCCCACATTCTGGTGGACTTTGTTTATTTACTTATTGTGGTATGAGAACCACTACAAAGGTTCTAAGATTCAAAACTGCACAAAAAGGCACACTTCAAAAGGCTATCTTTCCTTGCCCATATAATCAGTTCTAATCCCTGCTTGTCTGAGTCTATTCCAGCTGCTCCAACAAAATCCCCTAGACTAGTAAATTTATAAACAACAGAAATTTATTGCTGGCAGTCCTAGAGTCTGTGAAGTCCAAGATTAAATCACCAGCAGATACAATGCCTGGTAAGAGTCTGAGATAATGCCTTGTGGCTGCATCTTTATATAGCAGAAGGGGTGAATATTATTCCCCAAGTCTCTTTTATAAGGAATCTAACTATACTCATGAGGGCAGAGCTATCATGACCTAAGCACATCTCAAAGACCCCCCTTTTAATATTATAACATTCAGGATTAAGTTTCAGCATATGAATTTGGTGGCGGGGGGACAGGACACAAACTTTCAGATTGTAGTGTTCTGCCACTAAACCACCAACATTCATGTCCTTCTCAAATGCAAAATACATTCATTCCATCCCAGTAGCCTCAAAACTTTTGACTCATTTCAGCATCAACTCAAAAGTCTAAAATCTAGAGTATTATCTAAATATCATCTAAATCAGACAAGGATGAGACTCAAGGTATGGTTCATCCTAGACAGATTGTTCTCCAGCTGTGAACCTGTAAACCAGACAAAATATGTGCTCTCAAAATACAGTGAGTGGTGGGACAGGCATAGGATACATATGATCATTCCAAAAGTGAGAAATAGTAAAGAAAAAAGGGCTAACTTGTCCCAAATAAGTCCAAAACAGAATAGCACAACAGGGCAAACAATAGTAAATCTTAAAGCCAGAGAATCATCTTCTTTGATCCCATGTTTTATCTTTCCTATACAGCTGGGTCAGGGTTGTGCCCCCATGTCTCTACAGAGCCCTGCCCCCATGGCTTTGCCAGGTATGGCCCAAGCTGCAGCTCTCATGGGTTGGAGTTACATGCCTATTGTTCTCCCAGGCGTGAGTTACACATCAGTGGTTTTGCCAGTCTGGGGTTATAGGAGAGACTCTGCACTCATCGTTCCATTAGACATTGTCCTAGGAGGAGCTCTCTTCAATGACCCTGCCCCTGTAGAAGTTCTCTGTCTAAGCTCTGAAGCTCCCTGGGGCATCCTTTGAAATCTAGATGAAAGGACCATACCCCCACAGTTCACACATCTTATGCACACATGAAGGTGGTACTGTTCAGATACAATTGTGGTTTACCATCTGATGTTTTCAGAGGGGCTGCCTGAGTAGAACCTGGAATACTTGAGTCACAGTTGAAGCAGCCAAGGACCACTGCACTAGAATGGAGGGAGCAGAGACTTGAAATTCTTCTGTCTCCAAAGCCCTGGCATTCTGGGCCTGTGATAGATAGACGTGGCAGCCCTGATGGTTTCTGAAGTGTATTCAGGTCATTCTTTTATCATCTCCATGCTTAGCACCTGGCTTCCTTTCATCCATACTAATCTCCTTTCAAAAGTTTACTTGGCCACGTGCTTGGTGTTCTCTCCTGCACATGTTTTCTCATTTTTAACAAGCTGAGTTTTCCAAAGCTTTAAGTTCTGCTTCCCGTGTAACTATAAATTTTATCTTTAATTAGTTTCTTTCTTTCACATTTTACTGTAAGCAGTCAAAAGAGGACATATTGTATCCTCAACACTTTGCTTAGATTTTTTTCCCATCAAATATCCTTTTTTTCATCACTCATTAACACCTCCTTCCACAAAACACTAGGACACAAACACAATTCAGCCAAGTTCTTTGTCACTTTATAACAAGGGTTGGTCTTTTTCCAGTTTCCAAAAACATGAACGCCATTTCTATCCAGACCTCATGAGAATTCCTTTACCATCTTTATTTCTACCAACATTCTGTTCATGATGATGTAGATAATCTCTAAGAAGGATGAGGTTTTCTCTACAACTCTCTTTCTAGCCCTCCCTAGAATTTCCCTTTACGGTCCATTCATGGTAATATATGCTTTCCCTAACACACCTCCAAATTATATCAGCCTCTGCTCATTACCCAATTTCAAAGCCGTTTCTACAACTTTTAGGTATTTGTTACAGTGGTACTCTACTTCTCAGTACCAGTTTCTTTCTTAGTCCATTTGGGATGCTCTAACTAAAATGCCTTAAACTGGGTAAATTCTAAATGATAGAAATTTGTCGCTCACAGTGCTGATGGCTGGAAAGTTCAAGATCAAGTTGCCAGCAGACCTCTCCTTTCTACTCCTATTTTACCCAACCCTTGTCAGTAATTAATTTCTTCAATTTTTAGTTGACTCTTTCTGTACTTCTGGAGCACAAGGGAGCAGGGATATACATCTTCTTCTTATAATAATACTAGCATACTATTGATTTTATTTTGTTTTGTTTTCCTTTTTCATTTAATGACTGCATTAACAGCAGCAGTGATATTACCTGCGAGGGGGCAAAAATTGGTTCTCAGAAGAGAAAAATTCTTAAAAAAAAAATCTTGCTCTTTGTATATACACATACTATATAAACAGTCCACAGCATATCTATGACAATACAATTTAATAAGGGGACAACTAGGAAAAATGTCTAAAAGACTCTTTAGAGTACAATAATTAAAAGGTTAAACATCTCTAATTTAACTTATATAGTGCATATCTAACAAATCAGTAACAGATATTTTTCTTGTTTTTTACGGTTGTATAGTACTCCTGTTTTGGATGCATCAAAATTTATTACAAATATATGAACATTTAGGCTGTTTGCAATATTTTTCAATTATAAATACTGCTGCAATAAATAACCTTGTACATACATAGCTTTGTATTACTGCATTTTTCTTCTAAGAGCAAATATTTAGAAATGAGATTGCTGGATCAAAAGGTTAGTACAAATGTAGTTATGTAAAGTACTGCTAACTTTTCCTTCTAACATTTATACCAGTTTGTATTCCCATTAACAATGTGTGAGGACTGTTTCCCCACCACATCCCCAATACAAGGACTTACTGAATTTTTTGGATTTTACCAGTGTAAATGGAAGAAAAACGGTATCTCAGTATTGCTTTAATTTGCTTTTCTCTAATTATAAGTAGGTTTAAAAACTTTTTCATGTTTGAGGTGCATTTTAATTGTTTTCATGTTTGTGCATGTCTTTTTTCTAAGTTTTCTGTTGGGTTTTCATATTTTTGTCACTTAAGAGTTCTTTATATACAAGAGCTCTCTTTCTGCAATATATGTTGCAAATACTTTCTCTCAATGTTTCAACTTCTTAATTTTTTATTAACGGTAATTTTACCATTATTCTTTTTTTGGTAGTCAAATGTCTTAATCTTTCATGTATGGCATCTGTGTTGTTTCTCTTTTGCCTTTGTAGTTTCAATCATTTTTAGAGAGTCTTTCCCTACGCCACTGCTAAAGGGGGGAATCCGTGCATGTTTTCATCTAGTACTTATATGGTTGCACTTTTAAAAAATTCACTTGCATCTTATTTTGTGTATGGCAGGGGAAATAAGTCTAATTTTATCTTTTCAAAACTAATATTCAGTTGTCCTAGTATCATTTATTTAAAAAATCCATCTTTACCTCAGAGATTGGGGATACCACTTTTGTCACACACTAAAGTTTTTAATGCTTCGAGAACTGTTCTGGACTTTCTATTTTATTTAAATAATCTACTTGTGTATTCATGCCCCATACCACGCTGTTTTAATTATAGAGGTATGTTTTAATATCTGAGAGAACTATTGCCCTTTTATAATTTTTATTTGTCAATGTTTACTATGGTATTCTAATACGTTTGATTTTCTATATGTACTTTAGTATCAAATTCTTTAACTCCATAAAATATTGGATGGTATTTTCTGTGATCACTTATAATTTATATATTAAGTTAGTGAAAACTGATATCTTTTTAATGTTGAGTCATCCTCTTCAAAAATACAGGATATATTTCCATCCAGTGTGGTTTTTTTTGTTTGTTTGTTTTTTTCAGGAGCATTTATTTAAACATTTTTGAATGGATTTTGTGATTTTATGTTAAATTTATTATTAATATTTAATCTTTTGCTATTTGTAAATGAAGTTTCTGCTAGTATAACGTCATCTAGCTTCTTATTGTTTCTATATGTGAAAGTTATTGATTTTTCTATGTTAATTTTATGCTCATAACTTTTCTAAAATCTTTTATTGTTCTAGTTAATTTTATTATTGATTATCTGTACTATCAGATATACCATCATATATGCAAACAGATAGTATATCTTACCCATTGTTATTCTGCTAATTGATTTCTCTTATTTAATTACTTTGATTAATACCTCTAGTATAGGTTAAAAACTAAAGTGCTGCTTGCTGTCTTATTTAATGGCTTTCACGTTGACTTTTGCAGTGTCTGATATCAGAATCATGATTTCTTTTCTCTTTCTATTTGTATTTTCCTATCTTACTTTTTCCTATACCTTTCTGAATTACTTTGTTCTAGGTGTATTTTTTATGTGCAGCATATTAATGAGCCTCATTTTGTAGGCTTAAATGAAAATCTTTTTTTTCTTAACAGGGTAAGCTAAGCTCATTTATTTTTATTTATATGACAGTTATATTTAATACCAAATCTTATGTATTGCATAATTATCTTGTTATATCTTATAATTGTGTTTAATTTGTTATATCTTCTGCTGACTTTGTTGTATTTGTATACTTAGATTATATTAGCTGCATTTTATTGACTTGTCTACCTTCTTCGGGAACTCCAGTCATAGTAACAGAATTCCTTCTCTCCTGTCTTCCATTTCTACTGTTTGCTGTTAGGTTCTTTATATATATATATATTTTTTTTTTTCTTAATCATCCTTTTTTATTACTTTTATTTCTGAATTGCTTTTCTGCCCTTTTAAAATGTTTCATTACATTTTAATTTGTATTTGTTTTTGAAATCTTTTTTGTGCAATCACAACTCACCGCAGTCTTGACCTCCTGGGCTCAAGAGATCCTCCTAACTCTGCTTCCCAAGTAGCTGGGACCACAGGCATGCACCACCACACCTGGCTAATTTTAAGATATTTTGTAGAGGTAAAGTCTTGCTATGTTGCTCAGGCTGGTCTTGAACTCCTTGGCTCAAGTGATCCTCCCACATCCGGCTCCCAAAGTGTTGGGATTAAGGTGTGAGCCACAATGCCTAGTCTTGAAATGTATTTTTAACATACGGACTTTTTTCCTAGTTCTTCTATTTCTTTCCAGAGTTCATTCCATTCTCTTTATCACTTCTGCTTCTTTTTGTACATATTTCTATTTTTGAAGTTTGTGAGTCAGGAGAGGTTTACACATACCCTAAATGCTTATTGGAGTACGTATAATTACATTTGGAATGTTGTTTCATACACATCTTTTTTTGTAGTTTTTTTTTAGGGGAAAAGGTATATTTTCCTCCATTGACGTGTAATTTTTTTCAAAGGCTTAGTAAGCATTTTATTTTTTGTTTTGTTTCTGCTTACTTTTATGGCATTAGGACAATTTAATAATATTCCCAGTGTAAGAAAAACCTCTTTTTTCAGTATAGCAGAATCCAAAATATTGAGAAGATTTTATTTATTTTCATGTGGAGGAAGAGGTGAATCCTCCGATTTTATGAATATCTTTAATATAGCAGGACATTAAATTTGCTCCCCTCTTCTACTTTTTGCCTTCACTAACCAATTGGCAAATGACACTTCTTCCTGTTTCATTTTGTTTCCCCAGAAATATTTTCAAGAGCATCTCTATTTGTATCTAGCCCTTCACCCAAGACCCTTTACTTTCTATTTAAAAGTTATTTTTGTGGTGTATGCTCTGAAACGCTCAAACACTTTTCTAATATTTCAGATTTGGTGTACTTGTTCAAATCCTACTTAGCCCCTTTGTCAGACATTGTTATCTGTCTTCCCTGCATTTTTTTCAGTCTGCCTTTGGTCATTACAGTGCATTGAGCCTGGCTAAGTGTAAGGCAGGCATATAAGTGATCATACATTGGGATTTAGGAATTTTATTATTTTTACTCACACTTATATTAAGGTTTTGATTCTCTGTCTTCAGACATGAGAAGGGCATAATTTTTTACAGAAATTGTGTCTCTTCTTATGGATTGGGAGAATATTCTTGGAGCTACTTGACTTGCTGTTGCCATTGTTCTCAGCTACCTAAAAGTCTGGCGTCATGAATTGATTTCTGTTGGTTTTAATATTTCAAATGACTTTTCTTTTTTCTTCTTATTGGAAGAAACTTTTCCTTTTTCTACTATATGCATAATGTTTTTCAGTTAATTTCTCAATACATTTATTGCTATTATAATTTTGTTTTTTATTTTTCAAGTCCTAGGTCTAGTTTTTAAAGATTGCTTCATATTTAAATCTTAAATTCCTCATACAGTTTTGTTGTACATTGCTTTTTGAGGAATTTGTAAATGCCACTTTACTCTTATTGTATTTGCTGAAAAATAATTTCATTTTTCCTTGTTTCCTATAACCAGTGGTATCCATTCATGTAATCTGACCTATAGCTGTCCTCTCAACTATTTCTTCAGAGAGGAGGAATGTCATATCTAGTAAGCAAACTTTGGGGACAAAATTGAAGTTATAGGGAATCCATTCTTTTTCTCCATTTTACTTCAGTTCTTATGTACAAAGATAAAGAACCTAACTAAAACTTTTTTAAAGGATATTAGAAAAGGGAGTGGTATTTAAGTACTTACTAGATCAGAGAGTGACTGAAGTCCAATGACATGTGACAGAAGAAAGCAAATCTAAGAGAGCAGACTTGAATGACTCCACCAGAGGAAGCCAGAACCTGGGATACATTTAGAAGAAGACTTTCAAAGCTTCTGATGTAGAATTCCCTGGAATTTTCCAGTAGCAATACAGGAAACATCTTTTGAGTGTCTAAAAAGATCAAAGGGAGGTAAAGGGAACGTCAGCATAAAATAGTCAAAACATATTTGATGCCTTTTCAGGGTTTTATATGTATTGTACACAGCATGCCTGCTATGGTCTGAAATTTCATGTCCCTCAACATTCAGATGTTAAAATCCTAACCCCCAAGATGATGATACTAGGAGGTGGGCCCTTTGGGAGGTGATTAAGTCATGATGTCAGAGCCCTCATAAGTGGGATTAGTGCTCTTCTAAATGACCACAGACTGTTAGCTAGCCCCTTCCACCATGTGACAACACAGCTAGAAGGCATCATCTATGAACCAGAAATCTGCTGGCTCCTTGATCTTGGACTTCTCAGATTCTAAAATTGTGAGAAACAAATTCCTGTTGTTTATAAGCCCTCTACTTTATGGTATTTTGTTATCACAGCCAAAACAGAGTAAGACAATGCCTACGAAAATTTACATTGATAAAATAAAATATTTAAGGCCATAAGGTGATGCTATATAGAACTATAAAAACTACCTCCAGGATTAGATCAAATGTTTGTCAGCAGAAAAAATGATTTCTCAATGGGTTTATCATATTCAGGGAGGGCATGGCAGTGTAGGGACAGTTCTTTTCTGACTAGTAGGAACACATATGAGAAAAATTAACAGCAACTGTAGTTCAAAATTTACTGAGAGTTATTCTGTAATTGAAATAAATATGGGTAATGGATGGGAAAGAATGGCATTTTAAATATTTCAATTTTGGGCAAAAGGCAGCCATGTTTCACGTATGCCACTCTGAGAGGAAAGAGCATGTTTTTGTTATTGACTTGGAGTACTAAACTATACCTTTTGATGGGGGTGGTATTTTTAATAAGTGTATTTACATATACATGTGATAGATTCTGAAACATTGACATGGATTAACTCCGTCATTAAACCTGATGAGGATAACACCTGGAAGGACTTTTTTTAAACCAAACTTCTCTTTTTACTCTGCTATTCTTTCTGTTATGATTTTTAGTAACTAAGTTCTACATTATATAAACAGAATTTTTTGCTTGTTTCAAAATGTCTAGGGACAATGGATGGGCTTGTAAAACTTTTTGGATGTATGCTACTGCTGTGATAATACTGTGCATCCTTTTTATTTTCAATATAAAACTCTGGATTAGCAACATCAGATAGCTTAGATAAGCAACTTCAGCTTATATATACTATATACATATATAACATATGCAATATATATATATATATTGTGTGTGTGTGTGTGTGTGTGTGTGTGTGTATATATATATCTGGAATATATACAATATAGCCTAACTTGACTCTACTCAAATTCCTAGTCGAAAACCCCAGAACTGAAATTTTGGATTTTTTTGGGGGGTGGGGGATTTAGGTTTCTCTTTCTTGGACTTTTAACTTACAAGGTCAAGAGAGTTGAGAAATTTATTTTAAATTTGACCTCTTTTGAATTCACAAAGTTTGATTTCACATTTTTGGAGAATTAATTTATCACTGAGCATTTGATAATAAGATGAGGGTTACATAATAAGTTTGGGTTGTCTCTGTTTTTCATTATTTTGTTATTGTAAATGTAGTCTGTTGATATCATTGTGAACTCATCAATGTGTTATACAAGACAATGGAACTGGACATAATTTGAGATGGAAAATAGAACAGAAAGTGGGGTTTCAGGCTTAGATACAGATTGGCCTTTGATGAAAATTTCTTTGATTTATGTATTACTTTAGTCCATTTCAGATCTTTCTAGAAGTTACATTTCAAATTCTCTCCAGTGGGAATTTGCCTAATGGTTGGTATTGAAGCAGTGGACTCAAGAATGTGGGAAAACTGCTCTGAGACTGCTGATCACCTTGCCTGAGAAGCCAGACATACTTTTAATGTATTGGAAGCCTCATGGTTAGATAGAATGGTTTAAGTTAACAAGTTTGGGAAATTCTGAAATACGACATTAAGAAATCTCCTTTCACTTGGTTTCTCAAAATCCCAACCTATGAGGCACCCCTGCCTCTTGAGTCTACAATTCATTTGTGTCTGTTGAAGCTATTTTCTTATAGAATTTTAGACACAGGATAAAGAGGTTTTACTCACATATCTGCAATTTGCAGTGAAATGTATGTTAGATTGGTGATACTATCCTGACTACTAGTGAGACACAACTTAGCAATAAGCAACCAACACAACAGTACCAAGGCATAGAGATTGAATACCTGCCTAGGTGCTTAGTATAATTAATAAAAAGTGTGGCTTGTGAGAAGAAAATTGAGAGTTCAGAACCAGGCTACACAGGATAGCGTGGACTACCTTGTATACACTGCTAATGTACTATATATGTAGGCATTTAGATTTTTTTTTTTTTGAGACAGAGTTTCTCTCTTGTTGACCAGGCTATAGTGCAATGGTGCGATCTCAGCTCACCGCAATCTCTGCCTCCCAGGTTCAAGCAATTCTCTTGCCTCAGTCTCCCGAGTAGCTGGGATTACAGGCATGCACCACCATTCCCAGCTAATTTTGTATTTTTAGTAGAGAAGGGGTTTCTCTATGTTGGTCAGGCTGGTCTCAAACTCCCGACCTCAGGTGATCCATGTGCCTCGGCCTCCCAAAATGTTGGGACTACAGGCATGAGCCACTGTGTCTGGCACATTTAGATTTTATATGATAAAAATTTGGGACACCCAAGACAGGCTTTTATCAGAGGAGTGACAAACTTTGATTCACGCAATAACATCTTGCTGTTTGGAGAATGAAAAGCAGAGAAGCAAGAATGGAGGCAGAGACCGTGTTTTCCCTCCCTCAGCTGCCTCTAATCAGCAGCTTGTACATGGTACTGTCTTTGGCTCTTTCAGTAAGACCTGCATATTCTCTTAGATGTTTTGAGCTCAGAGGCATCTAAGTTTAGCAGAATCCACAAAATACGAACATTTCCATATTTAATGGCACACAGCAGGAAAGCCCCTTGAGCAAGAAAGTCTTGGAGTTTCGCCAGGCTTACAGCAGGAGGGCTCACTGAAAAATCACCAAGGCTAGATTCGTATCCAAAAAAGAGTGGCATGGGACAGCAATGAGAATTTCTCAGGTCTAATGTACAAATCTAAAGATCTTGTTGGAATTAAAAACTTCGCCAAATATACTACAGTAAAAAAGTCAACTGTTAGAATACACATGCATTCTTTTCTGTAGATATCTTTCTTTTACAGTACATATGAATTTATCCACATGTTGTCAGTACACAGAGATATTTGTCTTCAGCTTCATATGGAAATGGTTAAGTTCAGCTACTTTTCTTTGCAAGAAGAGCATGGAAAGTTATACACGTCCTCATTCCTTTTAAGATTATTTAATAAATCCTAGGCTATGTGACAAACACTATGCTCACAGTTTCTAAACTGTAAAAATTTTTCATCTAAGTTTAGCAATTGGTACCAGGTAAAGGGCTAGTTGTTCCCGCAAGTATTCCTATGTGAACCCCAAGTCTCAGGTTTTAGAATCGGAAGGTAATTCTAATACAGACAGACAAAATTAAGATTTCAATAGGGTCAATTTCAAACACATACAATTGACACTGGTTAAAGGAGTTTAGGAAAATGTGTTTTAGAAATCTTTATCAATAGAAAAAAATTTGGAACATAGTACACAACTGCAATTGCAGCTTCTAGAAGAATACATGGGCCACAGTCATAACACTAGTTTGGGTTATATTAATACTATTGTGCTGTTGTGCAAATTTAAGAGAAATTTTCTCCAACTCTCTGGGCCTCAGTTTCTCCCTCTACTGACATCATAGCTTTTCTTTACCCAAGATCATTTCTGACAGAAAGAAACAATTTAAAAGAAAATATGACTCAGAGTGCTATGCTATTGCGAGTAATTATTGAGATGATTTTGATGTTTTTATTATTGCTTTTTTTTTTAGTAGATTTTAACTTACTTTAATTTTTACTGAGGGATACTATATAAGTATTCAGCCTGATAAAATTTCACAAATGAAACACACCTCTGTAACCAGCTACTAACTCAAGAAAGGGAATATTACCAGCATCTCAGAACCTCCATTTGTACTCTCTTTAGTCACTATCCTATTTTGAAAAAGTTGATTGGAAACTCTGATTCTGTGCATGGATCTTGTCAACTATTAACTTGGCTGTAGGAAAACCTCCTCTGACCTCTTGGATAGGTCAGATTCCTTAGAAAAAGTTCCTCCAATCTCTGTGTGGAGGGTAACTCTTGGCTTTCTGTATGCTGGAAGCCCAGTGAGTTTATGTAAACCCTTTAAATCTACCCAATTTTGAATGGGACCAATAGCCATAAATCCCTGATTACCATCTCCAAAGAACAAACTTACTCTTTCTTGGTGTTGGAATGAGACAATTCCACAAATCTGCAAATGGGCAAATATCTGAGATTCTTATTTTAAGATTCAAAACCTTGATCCTTTGGGAAATTTTGTGGTGTGAGTCTCAGATTTTGCCTTCTAGAGTACGCCTCAGTTTTCTTAGATTTAATATGCTGTTTATTACCTTTCTGTTGTTTTCCCTATTCTTTTTCCCATGTTTCTTGTTTATATATATAGACTTGCTGACTTAGAGTGGGCTATAGAAAGGAAGCAAAAATAGACGTGTGTGTTCAATATTCAATATTCCATCTTTTCGCAGTAATATATTACTTATTTTGTTAAATTTTTATGTACCTATTGCTGTTTTCAAGAGCTAAGGAGTAATTTATCAACAAGCAGTAGGTAATTCCTCAATTCCATGAAGAATTTTACTAAATTTAACTTTAATAAATTAAAACTTCAATTAAGTTTTCTCCTAAAGAATTTTCTCTTCTGGTCCTCCGTCTTTCACAGACTTTGTAGGCTATTTTATATCTGTTTCCTGGGAATTCCAAGGTATTTTTCTCTTTGTTTCTCTGTTTTCTCCAGCCAATAATTCCAGTGAATTCCTGTTTTGGATTTGTGTCTCCCTTAAGGTAAGAACATCCTAGATCAATTTCCTTAGAAAGATACCATGAGAAATTAATATTTTGAGCTTAATCTAATCTGCAAATACGTTTATTCTGCAATGTTGTTGCTCATCTGGTTGCATTGAGAATTCTAGGTCAAAAATCTCATTCCTTCAGATTTTGATGAAATTGCCTCACTATTTTCATAGCAACCATTTTGATTTCTTTGCCTTGAATGTGACTCCTTTTTCTGTGTATATATTTGGTTTCTTTTCTGTGTATATATTTGGGGTGTGTGTGTGTGTGTGTGTGTGTGTGTGTGTGTTTATATGTATGTGTTCATTTTCAATGTATTATGCTGGATCATTAATACTGTTTGTAGTTTTAGCTCTGACAAATGTTTTTATATTATTTATTTGATAATACAGCCACTCAAATAACCCTGCTTTTTTTTTTCTATACTTACTATTAACAGGGGTTGATCTTCTTAGAATGATCTTAATGTTCATGTTTTTCCAGCTATAGTTTCTATTTCTTTATCTTTATGCTTTACCATTTGGAAGATTCCCTACCTTGATAAACTTTGTATTGAATGGTTATTTTGTAAATACAAATTTTGGTTTTCAAGAGCTCCTTTACATTTTCTAAATATTCCTATTTCATGGCCTCCTTTTCTTGCTTTGTAGGCAATACATTTTCTCTCATGTTTGTGATATATTAAGGGTATGGTTATTGGCTTCTCTTCTTGGCCTGGTATCTTTCTTGTGAGTTTCCTTTGAGGAGAGATTATTCCTATTAATGTTTTTTTCTTATCAAAGGCCTTCTGAAAAAGTGTCGAGTTGTGCTTGACTCTTTATTCATGTTTCAGACTAAAAAAAGGCTGACTGATTGCTCTCTGAGTATGGATATGAGGTTTATTGACTTCTGAGTTTCACTGTGGAATGATCAGTTGAATTGACTTTTTAAAAAATTATTTAGCTCTCTAAAGTGTCTGTATATGAAATCTTTTCTCTGGGACATTTTTAGGTATTCTAGAGAAAAATCTTTGAATCTTCTACCTGAGAGAAGAAGTAATACTCTGAAAACACGGAAGGGATGTGCTTTAGCATCTCACAGTTCAGCATGTAGATTTCACTTCCATTTTATTTTTTTAAACCCAGTCCTCAACCTTGACCTCTACTTTGTCTAGGATACCAGTTGTGTGACTTGGGGGCAGGACCTTGGTGTGGTCGATTTCTTCTCTTTACAAACTCCTAACATATTCCCTGCTGTTAGTGAGAACTTCACCTTCACCTTCCCTTACTTTCCTTACTGTATTTTCAAACCTTGAGGCTCACAGAAATTCACAAGGGTGAATTGTCTTACTCTTCCTGGCCATCTATTTCTTTAGGCATTTATGTTGTAGCTTTCTGTACTCTGCAATAGTTTCACTTCTGCAATTGCCTTATCTCTTCCAAAAATGTGCTGACATCATTCCTTTATTTTTGCCTTTTTGTCTTTTCTCTGTCTTTATGTACTCTTTAACTACAATTTTGGTGGAGTTACATGTTTTATAAATAGTAAACACTTTTAGGGCATGCATCATGTTTTGTTTAGTTTTCTTCACCAGTTATCTAGGACAGTATGTGACACAAAGTACAGTTTACAAGATCAGTCAGTTTTTAAGAATTGATTATTGATTTAAGTATTTATTAAACTACAACCGGTTGTTGAATATTAGAACATCTTTCAGGATTGATATAATTAATTTTTTAAAGGGTCATTTTGTCCAAGTGGGGTGACTTTTTCTAATCCTGTCAGCAGACTTCTTATTTATCCTTCTAATAGAACTTCTCTGGGAATTAGTCTCTATTTGATACTGGGTTTTTATATTGCATATATGGTTATGATTGAAAACATCAATGTGTATTTGTTTTTATGTCATTGAGAGCAAAAACCTAATCTTCTCTGTATTTTCAGCTCTAGGAAAAAAATATATCTGATACAGAATCAGAACTCCACAAATATTTACTAAAGTATAATGAAGTGAGTATTTTCTTCTAAGAATTATAGGAATGAACAGAAAACCAGATACTGGTATTGCTGCCTGTTGATTTTAGCCATTTTAACATAGCCACAAAGCCCAGGGAATTTGGTTTTGGTTTCCCAAAAGGCTTTTATTGTTGGTTTTATTATACAGAAGAAAAAGCGTATTTTCCTACACAAGAAATGAGGACAAATAGAAAACAAATTATCCTCTTCAAAGTTTTAACACACATAGCCAAATAAGAATTAGTCCCTTGATTGGATTTACTGTATTAATTTTAGGTCATCCAGTAGAATACTTGGATGATTGACCATGTGGAATGTCAGAGTAGATTACCTAGCCAACCTTTTAATGTATATATTTTTCATTAGGTACTTCCGCAATTGAGTTTCAACAATTTTTCCTAGTGCGTTTTTATCCTGAATGTGTGTGGGTTGTGTGTGTTGGGGGGTGTTTACACACACATCAGTATGTGATACTGGGTCAAATGCTTCATTGTACTTTAAACAAGGGAGGATTTATCTTTTCATACAGGCTAGGAAGAATTTTTCCCTCAATGGTTAGATAATTTTTAGGTTTTCACACTTGCAGTGAAAACTTACTTTTTATTGAAAAAGCAACACCTATCCATTGTAGAAAATGTCTTATGGTCTGGAGATGGGGGAAAAAATGAGCTGGTGAATGAAAAATGATTTGCTCTTCTGTCAACCTTCGAAGTGGTGATTTTTCTCTAGTCTGGTTGGCAATGAGATTTATTTTGATTCAGCTCTATCAGCAGCAAGCCAAAGAGCATTGTTTCTTTTCTTTCTCTTCTATGTTTTGTTTTTCTTTAATTTGAAATTAATCAAATCAAACATTGCCATGCTGTACCTTGTAGGTGATATGAAATAAGAAAGCCAACTTACAGTTGTGGTCTGGATTACTCTGTTTCACTATTATTGATTGGGGCAGTTATAGTATTGCTGGTTGAATTTTAAATGCAGCCTGATGCACCCAAGCATGTGTGATCATCGAAATACAACTCCAGACATTTTAGCAATTAGAGAAAAAGAAGCAATTTGTCTGATGCTAGTTGGAAATACAAATTGCATGTCAAATGAACAGACTATGTTCCCTTTGCCGCAAAGAATATGATGGAGAAAGGTTGGGGAGATAGGATGAAGATTTAATAGTTAACAGTGCTGTCAGATAATTAGCTTTTCTGCATTATAAAGCCTAACCTTTGTTCAATGATTGTTGAAATAATTTAGAATTATTTAACTAATAACAGGGGAGTTTGAAAATGGCTGACTTATATAGAAATGCACTTTAGCAAAAGTGCTGTGATTGAGGACTATGCATCTGCATTTATGCATTTCCTATATGTCTACATTTCCTAGAAAAAAATTAATTTTCAGCATAATTAACAATGTATGTATTGTCTTCTCTCTATAAAGATTTCTTTCACCCCACTGATTGAGTAGAAAAATGGGACTCTGCTTTAAACATGCCCTATTTTACCTAAGCTGAAACAGCAGGAGTGTCTTGTCACTAGAGGGCAGCCATAATCTGCTACAGTCCAAAAAACCTTCCTGGATATCCAAGTCCAATTGTGACTGTGAAAGGCATGATTTGGAATCAGTGAACTATTTTACAACTATGCTTATTTTAGAAAGGGAACATGACTGACCATGTTCAGACAACCAACCAGAAATGATCTGATTAAAAGTCAAAGCAAACAGACAATTGCAATATTGTTTGTTTAAATTATTGTAAACATATACCTCAGTTATCACACAAAAAAGCTTGAATGTAATTTTTTTAAAAGAAAAAATGTGAGTTTTCATGTGCATGGTTTGGCCTTGTCCACATTTCTATTGGTTTGCTGTTGTCACCAGGAAACCAAAGTTAAGGGCAAAGAAAAAAAGGATCACTGAACAAATAACTATGGAATGCCTATGAGGCTGCTCATTTTTTCAAAATTCAGTTCAAAATGCATGTAAATCTACTAGAAGGACTGGGAAATCAGAAACAAACGAACATTTCATATTGACAGATGTTACTAGGATTCTGTAATGGGGTAAATGTATTCCATGCCAACCTAAAAATGATCCCTGCCAAGTAAACCTTACACATGGTAGAGTTTAAATCTCTTGCCTTTAAAGGGAGCTCCATGTTCAGGCAATCTGAATTAAAGGTAAGTACCCATTAGTACTATGCAGACGGTTCAGCTTCTGTCCTTTCCCTTAGAACTATCTACACGCTTATTTAAAAATTATTTTGAGGATCTTTTAAACCCAGTAGAGGTCAGTAGTGAGCAGACCTTGTAGTCCCTGGTATCCAGTGTCTCTCACTGGTAAGGATACCTGATACAGGTGATCTTCAGCGTCTTCTGTAAAATGTACAAGAAAAGTAAGGTTATCCTGCTAAACAAGTACGTTTTCTATCATTGCTTTGTTCCACAGAAAATTACACAGCCACTCTATTCCACTAGTAGAAAGGCAGTCCAGCTAAAAAAATATGGAGAGAGAAATGAAACTTTATATAGTAGAAAAATAATGTTAAACACATATTTTAAAGAAAAATAACCTTAAATACATGTCTTTTTAATTCTTTTTCTTTTAACTACAATGAGATCAGTTTTCCCTGAACCAGTGAATCAATGATGCATGAATAAATGAATGGGGTTAATATCACCTTCAAGTAAAGTTTGCATTTTTGAAGGAATATATATGGCAGAGTAAACACACATACTACCTTTTTTTTCCAGATGTTCATAGATTCTTCTGTGCTTCATAATTAAAAAATGCTACAGAATTCGTATTTTGTTATTTTATATGTATTCCAATCAACATTCACTGAGAGTAAAAATATATTCATGTAAAGGTCTACAAAGTTTTAAAGAGATTGGCAGCATTTACTTTCAGGAATCCAAGTTAAATTTCAGACAGCTAGGAACACAAAAGTAGTGCTCTTGTTATGACCTATCTACGGGGGTTTGGTGCTTTTCTCCACTAACAATTTTGAATTTCACAATCACTTTGTAACATGCATCAAATGTAAGAATAATGGGGTTTGAAAGTTGTAAAATTATGTTTACTTTGCTAAGCCAAAGTTTTAATTCATCCCACATATTTTACAGTGTCCAGAACAAGTTTTGGTGTACATTATTTTTATACTCTTGCCTTAAAGTAAAACATGTCAAAGCCTAAGAAAAACTAAAGTTATTTAATTTCCTAAAAAATGGTAATGCAGTTTAAATTGAAAAAAACTCTGATTTGATGTTAAAAGACTTGACTTTCCATACTGGTAGTGTGACCTTAAAATCGACACTTTTACTCTTGGCCTCATTTCCTTGTCTGTAAAATGAGGCAGGTTAGACTGGCTGATTTTATAGGTTCAATCTTACTCTTATAATGTACTTCTCCTTGGTACCTACTTGATTCTGCCCTGTGCATCGTCATTTGTGTATTTGTTTTCTCTCTTCATAGAATATAAGCTCCATCCTTGAAAGCAAGGAATGCTTCAGTCATCACACAGTAGCTAGCAAAGAAACCGGCACATAACTGATGAAAGAGCAGTAAATATTTGTGGAAGTGAAAGCAGGATATAGGAGTATGATCTTATTCTAGAGGTGGAGTACACTTCTCTGTGTTTTCTTCAATTACTCTTCAGCACAGCATTGAAACTAATATATTGTGGTAACTACAATTTCTATACTTCTATTTCATCAATGTGAAACTTAAAGATAGCCTGTAGAAAAATGTGCAATTACTAAGATATCAGAGATTTAAACATGTATATGTAAAACTTAATTGAAACATTCCAACTTCTATTTTGCAATGTTTTAAAGTTATCAAAGATTCAAAGATCCTTTTGTTCCTCCAAGAATTAAATTCTATTGCAACCCAGAAGAGCTGAACTCTATTCTGTAACTTTCCATTTTGCAAACTTCCCACTTCTATTTGTTGTTTTCTGGACATTTTAATCTTTGTAAATAGATGTATTTCTGCCCCATAATGTCAGCATATGGGAGGCAATGATTTAATCATTGAGTTTATGAGAAGTGATAGTATCTAGCATATCTTATACATTTCCTCTTTGTATAAGAAGAAGATGTATAAAATAGATACATCCATCCTATATCTATACTTGATATTGATCACCTATATCAAGTTTCCTTACCAGTGAGAGAGTGTAAATATCATGGACTACATCTTCTCATTACTGATTTCTACTGGGCTCATACAAATATATGTAATATCTTTATATATCAGATTATAACATATATTAAATAAATATATATTTAAATACATATATTTTAATTATAAATATATATGTGTGTGTATGTGTATCTAAGGAAACCAAACATTTCCATATATCCAAATGTTTCCTAACATTTCTCATGAAAGCGAAATTTAGAAAAGTCCTTTTAGATGGAAAGAAAGGGATGGTGCATATCTTATTAGGTTACACCTTTGCAGGTTCACTTAAAATTAATTCATAGATTGAAAAGAAAAGTTAAAATAAAACAAGAGCCACAATTTTAAATTGCTCTAATTCCTATATAAGCTCAAATTAAAAGTTTATTATAAAAGATACTCAAGACTATGATAAACAAATTGAAAATGGCATGTAGAAAGGAGTACAATAGATTTTAAATCTTAATCATTTCTGTTTTTCTTAAATGCCCAAGGTGCTTATATAAAGGAATGAAGATTAGGCTTTCAGCTTTATCATTTCATTGTGTGTAAATGGAGAACACAAGCATCATATAAATCATAAATATCTGTCTGAGAAGATGACCTTCCCAAAGCCATTTTCTTTTCCTTGAAACTCTTTGCTGCTCTGGCCATAAGGTTTAAGAAACTGCTCAAGATTCTGACAACCAACCACAGTGGCCCATCTGTCTGCAAAACCATCCTCACTACCCTGTTTTTTGTTATTTTCTTCTCATTCGTCATAACACACTCAAGGCCTTCTCATTACTCCCAGAGCATTCACATGTGGGACATAGGGGACTGCCTCTCGTTTGCCCTTATTTGATGTGGTTGGTTAGCTTGTCCTGGAGTAAGTTTCTGTTCCCTGGGGATAGCCACCTGAAAAGACTCTGCTGGGTCCTGTCTTGAAGGAGGGAACAAATCTGTGTAGTATTAAACTGACTGGACTAGGGGTTAAATGCTGAAGTGACCTTGGCACCTGGAGATGCTGCTTCTCCGACCTTCAAGCTGCTGGGCCTGTGAATGACTGCTGAGCTGCTGGAGGTGTCACAGAGACTCTCAGTGGGGATGAGAATTTTTAATGATTTATGGAACTTTGCTTGGTATGGAGAACTATACTTTTTGGTTATAGGCCATTTTAGAAATTGTTGCAATATGGAACTTATGTTAACTGCTCTGTAGGAATATATGCACAATAATGTTTGTTGTTATCAAGATTTGCAGTGTGCATGGGTGCTCACATGAATTCTGTTTTCCATGAATCTCAAATGTAAGGTGCTATACTGACAGATGTCATCATCTTTGTCATCACAATAATAGCCAACATTCTTCTAGGACTTACCATGTGTCAGTTACTGTGCTAAGAAATTTCTATGTGTTTCTTCATGTAATCCTCACTATAACTCCATATCATTTATCTACATTTTGGGTCCTAAATATTGTGACTATTATTATTTCCATTATACAGGTAAATTAAATTATACCTAGGTAAGTTAAGATCTAACTCAAAGCCACGTGAATTATGATTGGCAGAGAACAGTTCCAAACCACTGCTGTCATCATAGCCTGTACTCTGAAGTATAAATAAGCATGCAGCTCATCCCTGAATATTTGCCGAATTACTACTGTGTGCAAGTTAGAGGCAAAAAGAATATCATTAATCTGGGAAGTTAACTTTTCAGAGCCAGAATATAAGCGTTGAAGAGACTGTTAGGATCTCTAACAAAACAGAACTCACAGCTTTTATTCTTAGAACACCTGATACAATGCGGACATTTAATAAACACAGTAGAATAAAAATGGCACTGGGCATATTAAAGGACAATATGCAACCAGGCACAGTGGCTCATGTCTGTAATCCTAGCAATTTGGGAGGCTGAGCGGGCAGATAATGAGGTCAGAAGTTTAAGACCAGCCTGGACAACATGGTGAAACCCCATCTCTACTGAAAATACAAAAAATTGGCCAGGCGTCATGGCATGTGCCTATAATCCCAGCTACTCAGGCGGCTGAGGCAGGAGAATCACTTGAACGTGGGAGGTGGAGATTGCAGTGAGACGAGATGGTACCACTGTACTCCAGCCTGGGAGACAGAGTAAGACTCTGTCTCAGAAGAAAGAAAAAGGGACAACATGCAATCACTAGCAGTCACTCATTTGAACCTGTTAAAAAGTGACTCAGCACAAGACAAAATGTGTGTTCACCTGTGACGAAGGGTACACCATGAGGCTGAAAAGCAGTAACACAAAGCCAGGCAACCTGAGTTCAGTTCTGTGGCAGCCACTTCCTGCTTGCAAAACTAGGGACAAAAATCAGTGATATTTCTAAGTCTTAGGGATAATAATAATCTTACCTACCATGCAGGGTTATTGCTAGGATTAAATAAAATACTTCATCTGGGAGATTTAAAGAACACGTGACAGACACTTTATAAGCTCTCTATAACGTCAGCTATTGTGATGGTTGTTTTCAGTTTTATCAAAATCTTGGATAAAATGGCTATTAAAAGTTGTCAAGCCCAAACTAATACTCAGCCTAGGAGCCCCAACTAAAAAATTGGTGGAGACATTTAGCCATGCTAGAGAAGAAAACAACTCATTATTTTACATAAATATCTTCATTTCTTTTTCCATTTCAGGAAACTGCTAAATGTTAAATTTTTTCTATATAGTGAGTTAAAATTGGTTGCTCTGTCATTTCTATCCATTACTCTGAAGCTTCACAAACTACAGTAATTTTCTCCTTAAAGACAGATTTTCAAACATTCAAAAACCTCTGGATTATTTGTATACATTTTCTCTTCCCATTTAAGGAGACACTTACATAGTTATTTTAACTATTTCTCTTTTGATATGATTTTGAGATCTTTCTTATTATTGGTCATCATTCTTTTGAGCAGCTTTCAGTTTGAAAATGTCTACCCTAAAATAATGTGGTGTCGGGAGTGAGAGGCAATATTCTGGGTGAAGTCTAGCTTCTTTTCCTACCTTCTTTTCTTTTCTTCCTTTTTTTTTTTTTTTTTTTTTTTTTTTTTTTTTTTTTTTTTTTTTTTTGGTATTAAAAAGTAACCCAGGCTGGATTGCAGGTATG